>CAJHQQ010005110.1:0-20402 GCA_905132885.1 Moricandia moricandioides | reverse complement strand
TGTGTCCAAATGAAGCTTCTTACATCGTGATTCATACTGATTTTATTGAATAAAGAACAAATTGTCAAATCTCCAAACATGATAAACTGGAATCACTTAGTTTGAAAGTGGGATAACTTCTTCATCATAACTCCTATGATATTGATTTAACTTCAGGGTGATTAACAACTGATTTGTGTGTCCAAAGGAAGCCTCATAACATCGTGATTCATTCTGGTGTGATTAGAATCAATAAGAAATTGTCAAATCTTCAAACAGAGAAACTATAATAACTTTGGTTAAAAGTCGGATAACTTCTTCATCATAACTCGTATGATATTGATTCAACATCAGGGTGATTCTTCAATGATTTATGAGTCAAAATCAAGCTTCTGACATCGTGCTTCAAGTTGCTTTTATTAGAATCAAGAAAAAATTGCTAAATCTTTAAACATGGTAATCTGAATCACTTCGATAGAAAGTGGGATAACTTCGTCATCATAACTCCTATGATATTGATTCAACTTCAGGGTGATTAACCAATGATTTGTGTATCCAAATGAATATTCTTACATCGTGCTTCATTCGTGTTTGATTAGAATCAAAAACAAATTGTCAAATCTTTAAACAGAGTAAACTAGAATAACTTCGATTGAAAGTGGGATTACTTCTTCATCATAACTCGTATGATATTGATTCAACATCAGAGTGATTCTCGACTGATTTATGAGTCAAAATCAACAAACATGATAAACTGGAATCACTTCTGTTGAATGTGGGATAACTTCTTTATCATAACTCCTATGATACTGATTCAACTTCACGGTCATTAACCACTGATTTTATGTGTCCAAATGAAGTTTCCTACATCTTGATTCATTCTGTTTTGATTCAAATCAATAAGAAATTGTCAAATCTCCAAACAGAGTAAACTAGAATAACTTTGGATGAAAGTGGGATAACTTTTTCATCATAACTCGTATCATATTGATTCAACATCAGGGTGATTAACCACTTATTTGTGTGTCCAAAGGAAGCTTCTTACATTGTGATTCATTCTGGTATGATTAGAATCAATAAGAAATTGTCAAATCTTCAAACATAGTAAACTAGAATAACTTCGATTGAAAATGGGATAACTTCTTCATCATAACTCGTATGATATTGATTCACCATCAGGGGTGATTCTCCACTGATTTATGAGTCAATATCAAGTTCTGAGTTCGTGATTCATTTTGGTTTTATTAGAATCAAGAACAAATTGTCAAATCTCCAAAACATGGTAAACTGGAATCACTTCTGTTGAAAGTGGGATAACTTCTTTATCATACTCCTATGATACTGATTCAACTTCACGGTCATTAACCACTGATTTATGTGTCCAAATGAAGCTTCCTACATCTTGATTCATTCTGTTTTGATTCAAATCTATAAGAAATTATCAAATCTCCAAACAGAGTAAACTAGAATAACTTTGGATGAAAGTGGGATAACTTTTTCATCATAACTCGTATCATATTGATTCAACGTCAGGGTGATTCTCCACTGATTTATGACTCAAAACCAAGCTTCTGGCATCGTGATTCATTCTGGTTTTATTAGAATCAAGAATAAATTGCCAAATCTCCAAACATGGTAAACTGGAATCACTTCGGTTGAAAGTGGGATAACTTCTTCATCATAACTCCTATGATATTGATTTAACTTCAGGTTGATTAACCACTTATTTGTGTGTCCAAATGACGCTTCTTACATCATGATTCATTTTGGTTTGATTAGAATTAATAAGAAATTGTCAAATCTTCAAACAGAGTAAACTAGAATAACTTCGATTGAAAGTGGGATAACTTCTTCATCGTAACTCGTATGATATTGATTCAACATCAGGGTGATTCTCCACTGATTTATGAGTCAAAATCAAGTTCTGTCTTTGTGATTCATTTTGGTTTTATTTGAATAAAGAACAAATTGTCAAATCTTCAAGGCCTTTTTGCAAAAGTAACTCAAAACTGGAGTCAAACAGAAAACTAACCTTTTCTGTTTGACTCATTTTTTTTTTGAGATTTTCACCCCACACCTGCATTTTATCTACGAAAATGCCATTAACCTTTTTTTTTTTTGGTTTTTCGAAAATGGCTTCTTTACTGTCTCAACCTCATCATCTTCAAGTATTTACAGTATTGCCACTACCATGAATAGTTCAACAACCTTGTACTACCTGTTTGGAGCTTTTAATGCCCTTTAATGAATAGTTCAACAACGTTGTACGACCTGTTATGAACTAAAAACAACATTTATTTCACTTTCTCTCCATATTCATCCAAAAAACTCAAGCTTTTGATTCAAAATATTTTACGGTTGACAGAGCCATATTTCTTTCGTTTTGACTTACGGTTGCTTTCGTTTGAGATTCTGGGTGGTTGGAGAAGACCATGTGTGCAAACGAAGTCATCTCACCTAGTTTAAGGTACGAATTGAATTTTTTTCAAGATCTGTTCGCGTAGAAGACTTACTCTTAAGTCATCTGTATGTAGAAGACTTACTGATAAGTCTTCTGGTCAAAACGAAAGACTTAATCTAAGTCGTCCGGCTTTGTTTGTTAAAAAAAAAAACTCCAGACGACTTATATATAAGTTGTCTACGAAAAAGGGCTAGTTTTGCATTTGACCGAATCGTGTCAGATCTTTGACTATTGCTGGACGACTTATAATTCAGTCGTCTCTGAGAAAGTTAAAATTTCAATATTTTATTCAAACTAGACGACTTAAACGTAAGTCGTCCTAGGTTAGTTTTGTAATTGAAAAATAAAACTTGAAATTTAACTTTCTCCAGACGACTTAATTGTAAGTCGTCCAGACAGACGACTTAATTTAAAGTCGTCCAGGAAAGCAAAGTCGTCCAGAAGTTTTCCCAAGTTTTCTGGTCAAACCTTGCTTCACCCGGACGACCTTAAATTAAGTCGTCTGTCTGGACGACTTCAATTAAGTCGTCTGGAGAAAGTTAAATTTCAAGTTTTATTTTTCAATTACAAAACTAACCTAGGACGACTTACGTTTAAGTCGTCTAGTTTGAATAAAATATTGAAATTTTAACTTTCTCAGAGACGACTGAATTATAAGTCGTCCAGCAATAGTCAAAGATCTGACACGATTCGGTCAAATGCAAAACAAGCCCTTTTTCGTAGACAACTTATATATAAGTCGTCTGGACTTTTTTTTTTAACAAACAAAGCCGGACGACTTAGAATTAAGTCGTCCCATTTAATTTTCAATTGCAAAAGTGACCTCTTTAGACGACTTACCTTTAAGTCTTCTGGACGACTTACTTCTATGTCGTCTGCGGCAATGTTTAGTGAACTTCTTCATTTTCTATATGTTTACTAATGTGTTTTATTTTGAATATTTGCAGATGATTCATCAGTTACAAGCAGTCTATGGAGAATGGTTGTTGAAAGATTGCGTTGGGATTTTGTGGTTGATGATCTCAAAGGATCAAGATTGTTTTTATTGAATGACGATTCAACACATGCTGAACTTGTTGCAATGGCTCAAGAAGATTATAACCTGGACATGAGAACAGTGACTGTGGAGATTAGCTACTCATTACCAGCAGAAATGATGATGGCTCCAGGCAGTCCTCCCATTCATGTTACAAGTGATAGACAAGTTCGAAACTTGCTCGAGATACTCAAAACGCATAGAGTATGTCTTTGTGTATCAAGCCGCAGCAAGGTGGAAACGGTTTCAGAGAAAAGGGAAGAAGCTGGTGAATGGTTTGAAGATGTTGGTGATAATGATGAAGCTGGTGAATGGTTTGAAGATGTTGGTGATAATGATGAAGCTGGTGAATGGGAAGAAGATGTTGGTGATAATGAGTTTGTTGCAGATGAAAATCAAAATGGGGAGGAGGAAAATGGGGAGGAGGATGCTGATAACTCTATTGTTGGTGAAACGGATCAGAATGGTGGGGATTACAGTCTTTATGGAAAGGTTCAAGATGAGGACGAGGAAGATGATGATAATATTTGTTTTGAAGAAATCGAAAAGACATATGGTAAGACAAATGCTATTGAAGGAGGAAATCGGATGGTACCAGTATCTATGTCAACCAGAGTTTTGTTAGCAAGGATGCACTGCTTTCAGAGCTGCGGTTGGCAGCAGTGAGGGGTAGGTTTTCTTTCAGAATATACAAATCAACGAAAACTCTCCTTGTGGCAACATGTCGGGTTAGCGGTTGTGGATGGAAGATCAGAGCGAGTGTGAAACATGGGACAAACACGTTTTGGGTAACAAAGTATGTGGAAAAACATTTATTCCCAAAAGGATCATCTTCAGTTATCCCATCAATGATTCCAACACGATCAATGAAAAGACTACCAACATACTTCGGAGTACAGTGTCTCCGCTGAGCAATTCGGTCTCCCACTGAGCATAAATGTTTTTCCACATACTTTGTTACCCAAAACGTGTTTGTCCCATGTTTCACACTCGCTCTGATCTTCCATCCACAACCGCTAACCCGACATGTTGCCACAAGGAGAGTTTTCGTTGATTTGTATATTCTGAAAGAAAACCTACCCCTCACTGCTGCCAACCGCAGCTCTGAAAGCAGTGCATCCTTGCTAACAAAAATCTGGTTGACATAGATACTGGTACCATCCGATTTTCCTCCTTCAATAGCATTTGGCTTACCATATGTCTTTTCGATTTCTTCAAAACAAATATTATCATCATCTTCCTCGTCCTCATCTTGAACCTTTCCATAAAGACTGTAATCCCCACCATTCTGATCCGTTTCACCAACAATAGAGTTATCAGCATCCTCCTCCCCATTTTCCTCCTCCCCATTTTGATTTTCATCCGCAACAAACTCATTATCACCAACATCTTCTTCCCATTCACCAGCTTCATCATTATCACCAACATCTTCAAACCATTCACCAGCTTCATCATTATCACCAACATCTTCAAACCATTCACCAGCTTCTTCCCTTTTCTCTGAAACCGTTTCCACCTTGCTGCGGCTTGATACACAAAGACATACTCTATGCGTTTTGAGTATCTCGAGCAAGTTTCGAACTTGTCTATCACTTGTAACATGAATGGGAGGACTGCCTGGAGCCATCATCATTTCTGCTGGTAATGAGTAGCTAATCTCCACAGTCACTGTTCTCATGTCCAGGTTATAATCTTCTTGAGCCATTGCAACAAGTTCAGCATGTGTTGAATCGTCATTCAATAAAAACAATCTTGATCCTTTGAGATCATCAACCACAAAATCCCAACGACAATCTTTCAACAACCATTCTCCATAGACTGCTTGTAACTGATGAATCATCTGCAAATATTCAAAATAAAACACATTAGTAAACATATATAAAATGAAGAAGTTCACTAAACATTGCCGCAGACGACATAGAAGTAAGTCGTCCAGAAGACTTAAAGGTAAGTCGTCTAAAGAGGTCACTTTTGCAATTGAAAATTAAATGGGACGACTTAATTCTAAGTCGTCCGGCTTTGTTTGTTAAAAAAAAAAGTCCAGACGACTTATATATAAGTTGTCTACGAAAAAGGGCTTGTTTTGCATTTGACGGAATCGTGTCAAATCTTTGACTATTGCTGGACGACTTATAATTCAGTCGTCTCTGAGAAAGTTAAAATTTCAATATTTTATTCAAACTAGATGACTTAAACGTAAGTCGTCCTAGGTTAGTTTTGTAATTGAAAAATAAAACTTGAAATTTAACTTTCTCCAGACGACTTAATTGAAAGTCGTCCAGACAGACGACTTAATTTAAGGTCGTCCGGGTGAAGCAAGGTTTGACCAGAAAACTTGGGAAAACTTCTGGACGACTTTGCTTTCCTGGACGACTTTAAATTAAGTCGTCTTTCTGGACGACTTACAATTAAGTCGTCTGGAGAAAGTTAAATTTCACGTTTTATTTTTCAATTACAAAACTAACCTAGGACGACTTACGTTTAAGTCGTCTAGTTTGAATAAAATATTGAAATTTTAACTTTCTGAGAGACGACTGAATTATAAGTCGTCCAGCAATAGTCAAAGATCTGACACGATTCGGTCAAATGCAAAACTAGCCCTTTTTCGTAGACAACTTATATATAAGTCGTCTGGAGTTTTTTTTTTTTAACAAACAAAGCCGGACGACTTAGATTAAGTCTTTCGTTTTGACCAGAAGACTTATCAGTAAGTCTTCTACATACAGATGACTTAAGAGTAAGTCTTCTACGCGAACAGATCTTGAAAAAAATTCAAATTCGTACCTTAAACTAGGTGAGATGACTTCGTTTGCACACATGGTCTTCTCCAACCACCCAGAATCTCAAACGAAAGCAACTGTAAGTCAAAACGAAAGAAATATGGCTCTGTCAACCGTAAAATATTTTGAATCAAAAGCTTGAGTTTTTTGGATGAATATGGAGAGAAAGTGAAATAAATGTTGTTTTTAGTTCATAACAGGTCGTACAACGTTGTTGAACTATTCATTAAAGGGCATTAAAAGCTCCAAACAGGTAGTACAAGGTTGTTGAACTATTCATGGTAGTGGCAATACTGTAAATACTTGAAGATGATGAGGTTGAGACAGTAAAGAAGCCATTTTCGAAAAACCAAAAAAAAAAAAGGTTAATGGCATTTCGTAGATAAAATGCAGGTGTGGGGTGAAAATCTCAAAAAAAAAAAATGAGTCAAACAGAAAAGGTTAGTTTTCTGTTTGACTCCAAGTTTTGAGTTACTTTTGCAAAAAGGCCTTGAAGATTTGACAATTTGTTCTTTATTCAAATAAAACCAAAATGAATCACAAAGACAGAACTTGATTTTGACTCATAAATCAGTGGAGAATCACCCTGATGTTGAATCAATATCATACGAGTTACGATGAAGAAGTTATCCCACTTTCAACCGAAGTTATTCTAGTTTACTATGTTTGAAGATTTGAAAATTTCTTATTGAATCTAATCAAAACAGAATGAATCACGACTTAATAAGCTTCATTTGGACACACAAATCAGTGGTTAATGACCCTAAAGTTAAATCAATATCATAGGAGTTATCATAAAGAAGTTATCCCACTTTCAACTGAAGTGATTCCAGTTTATCATGTTCGCAGATTTGACAATTTGTTCTTGATTCTAATAAAACCAAAATGAATCACGAACTCAGAACTTGATATTGACTCATAAATCAGTGGAGAATCACCCTGATGGTGAATCAATATCATACGAGTTATGATGAAGAAGTTATCCCATTTTCAATCGAAGTTATTCTAGTTTACTATGTTTGAAGATTTGACAATTTCTTATTGATTCTAATCATACCAGAATGAATCACAATGTAAGAAGCTTCCTTTGGACACACAAATAAGTGGTTAATCACCCTGATGTTGAATCAATATGATACGAGTTATGATGAAAAAGTTATCCCACTTTCATCCAAAGTTATTCTAGTTTACTCTGTTTGGAGATTTGACAATTTCTTATTGATTTGAATCAAAACAGAATGAATCAAGATGTAGGAAACTTCATTTGGACACATAAATCAGTGGTTAATGACCGTGAAGTTGAATCAGTATCATAGGAGTTATGATAAAGAAGTTATCCCACATTCAACAGAAGTGATTCCAGTTTATCATGTTTGTTGATTTTGACTCATAAATCAGTCGAGAATCACTCTGATGTTGAATCAATATCATACGAGTTATGATGAAGAAGTAATCCCACTTTCAATCGAAGTTATTCTAGTTTACTCTGTTTAAAGATTTGACAATTTGTTTTTGATTCTAATCAAACACGAATGAAGCACGATGTAAGAATATTCATTTGGATACACAAATCATTGGTTAATCACCCTGAAGTTGAATCAATATCATAGGAGTTATGATGACGAAGTTATCCCACTTTCTATCGAAGTGATTCAAGATTACCATGTTTAAAGATTTAGCAATTTTTTCTTGATTCTAATAAAAGCAACTTGAAGCACGATGTCAGAAGCTTGATTTTGACTCATAAATCATTGAAGAATCACCCTGATGTTGAATCAATATCATACGAGTTATGATGAAGAAGTTATCCGACTTTTAACCAAAGTTATTATAGTTTCTCTGTTTGAAGATTTGACAATTTCTTATTGATTCTAATCACACCAGAATGAATCACGATGTATGAGGCTTCCTTTGGACACACAAATCAGTTGTTAATCACCCTGAAGTTAAATCAATATCATAGGAGTTATGATGAAGAAGTTATCCCACTTTCAAACTAAGTGATTCCAGTTTATCATGTTTGGAGATTTGACAATTTGTTCTTTATTCAAATAAAATCAGTATGAATCACGATGTAAGAAGCTTCATTTGGACACACAAATCAGTGGTTAATGACCGTGAATTTTAATCAGTATCATAGTAGTTATGATAAAGAAGTTATCCCACTTTTAACCGAAATGATTCCAGTTTACTCTGTTTGGAGATTTGATAATTTGTTCTTTATTCAAATAAAACCAAAATGAATCACAAAGACAGAACTTGATTTTGACTCATAAATCAGTGGAGAATCACCCTGATGTTGAATCAATATCATACGAGTTACGATGAAGAAGTTATCCCACTTTCAACCGAAGTTATTCTAGTTTACTATGTTTGAAGATTTGACAATTTCTTATTAATTCTAATCAAACCAAAATGAATCATGATGTAAGAAGCGTCATTTGGACACACAAATAAGTGGTTAATCAACCTGAAGTTAAATCAATATCATAGGAGTTATGATGAAGAAGTTATCCCACTTTCAACCGAAGTGATTCCAGTTTACCATGTTTGGAGATTTGGCAATTTGTTCTTGATTCTAATAAAACCAGAATGAATCACGATGCCAGAAGCTTGATTTTGAGTCATAAATCAGTGGAGAATCACCCTGACGTTGAATCAATATGATACGAGTTATGATGAAAAAGTTATCCCACTTTCATCCAAAGTTATTCTAGTTTACTCTGTTTGGAGATTTGACAATTTCTTATTGATTTGAATCAAAACAGAATGAATCAAGATGTAGGAAGCTTCATTTGGACACATAAATCAGTGGTTAATGACCGTGAACTTGAATCAGTATCATAAGAGTTATGATAAAGAAGTTATCCCACATTCAACAGAAGTGATTCCAGTTTGTCATATTTGGAGATTTGGCAATTTGTTCTTGATTCTAATAAAACCAAAATGAATCACGAAGTCAGAACTTTATTTTGACTCATAAATCAGTGGACAATCACCCTGATGGTGAATCAATATCATACGAGTTTTGGTGAAGAAGTTATCTCACTTTCAACCGAAGTTATTCTAGTTTACTCTGTTTGGAAATTTGAAAATTTCTTGTTGATTCGAATCAAAACAAAATGAATAAAGATGTAAGAAGCTTCATTTGGACACACAAATCAGTTGTTAATGACCGTGAATTTTAATCAGTATCATAGTAGTTATGATAAAGAAGTTATCTCACTTTCAACCGAAGTGATTCTAGTTTACCCTGTTTGGAGATTTGATAATTTGTTATTTATTCAAATAAAACCAAAATGAATCACAAAGTCAGAACTTGATTTTGACTCATAAATCAGTGGAGAATCACCCTGATGTTGAATCAATATCATACGAGTTACGATGAAGAAGTTATCCCATTTTCAATCGAAGTTATTCTAGTTTACTCTGTTTGAAGATTTGACAATTTCTTATTGATTCTAATCATACCAGAATGAATCACAATGTAAGAATCTTCATTTGGACACACAAATAAGTGGTTAATCACCCTGAATTTAAATCAATATCATAGCAGTTATGATGAAGAAGTTATCCCACTTTCAACCGCAGTGATTCCAGTTTACCATGTTTAGAGATTTGACAATTTATTCTTGATTCTAATAAAACCAGAATTAATCACGATGCCAGAAGCTTGATTTTGAGTCATAAATCAGTGGAGAATCACCCTGACGTTGAATCAATATGATACGAGTTGTGATGAAAAAGTTTGTAACGACCCGGTATCTCTTAACTGAACTTGGGAATTTGTTATTTTTCAATTATTTGGTCTAAACCAATTGAAGTCAATTCATTTGTGGTATATTGTTAACCGTGTGTACTTATATATTAATAAGTATCTCCTTTGTCAAACCTAAAGTGCGCCGCCAAAGGAGAAGCCATATCTCTACGCTTCCATGTTCAGATGCATCTTCTTCACCAGCACTAACCATCTCTTCTCATCACACTGGAACTGTCGTTCCCCACCAAAGAAGCCATCTTTGTTGTGATCATTTCCGTTGTAGGACATGACTTAATCGAGATGAGAAAGTGGAACCAGGGCCATCACGTCCCGCCACGTCCCATCACGCCGATTTGCACCACCATGATCTGAGTCACGGAGAGCCTCGTTCTTTTGGCCTAGTCATCACAAGCCACCACCGTTGAGCTCTAAGCTAGGGATATAATGATCCACTCTCACTTGCGTTTCAAGTCTTGCCTCCTCCATCTCTATCGGTGATCATCACTCCTCATCGGTGCCGTACCACACCGCCGTCATCATCTCACCGGACGAGGGTCCGAGATCCATGCCGCGCTGGAGCTTGTATCAACTCTCATCATGGCTGTGAGCATATCCGAGAGATGCGTAAGAGACACAATCTAAACTGGAGCTGCAGCGTTTACACCAACCACCACCATCGTTAACCGTGAGACATAGGAGGGGCAAGCCTTGTCACCGGAGAGTCGGTTTGTGATCACATGAGTTTTAGCCAGTCACCATCTTCAACCATAATCCAAGCCTTGTAGCAGCTAAGTGTTATCTTCTTTGTTACTTGTGTGACAAGCAACATGTTTAGCATAAGCCAAATGTTTCATGCGTAGGGAACCATGCAACTTTGGAGTTATTATTCTACGAGTTTTGTTGGGCAAGGCATTTCCCCATTATCTCTGAAATTGGCTAAGGTGAGGGCTATTCCCAAACTTCCCGTACACGGCTTAGGATTTTGAATAAATATAATTTATTTCTAATATGTTCCGTCTTCGTGAATTGAGTCTATTAGAGTTTGCTTGTTTAGTTATTAGGTTCTCTGTTAAACCGGATATAGGGTGTTAGAGGGTTCAACACTGCTTGTTCTTTGCTAATTGTTATTAAATATATATATATATATGTATATATATAATTATAAATATCTGTTGAGAATTGAGGTGAAAGGTTGTGGTCGACTATGGAGACGTACTTCTGTAGGGCGTTTTGTGACCAGTGTGTTTTGTGAGATGCCGTGGCACAACATAGTCGACCTGTTGTTGCCACGGCTGTAGGTCGATAAATCATCTTCGGGCGTGTGTTACCGAGCACATATTCGGCGTTGTTTTGTGAGATGATGTGGCACAGCATAGTCGACCTGTTGTTGCCACGGCTGTAGGTCGATAAATCGTCTTCGGGCGTGTGTTACCGAGCACATATTCGGCGTTGTTTTGTGAGATGCTGTGGCACAACATAGTCGACCTGTTGTTGCCACGGCTGTAGGTCGATAAATCGTCTTCGGACGTGTGTTACCGAGCACATATTCGGCGTTGTTTTTGGCCTGTTAGTGGGCAGCGGGTGTGTATCTCGCTAGGACCATTGTTTGTTCTTTGGGTACTTTAGGTACCGTGTTTGTTACGTGTTAAAAGTAAATTATATTTATTCAGAGTATTATGACCGAGTCCATGGACTTCGGGTTTAGCTTCTCATACCTCACTGAGTGACTCCCATGTTGCTCACCCCTCTTTCTTCCCCTTTAAGGTGAGCATGACGAGTAGTCAGATATCTGGACAATTTGGTGTCTTTGGGATCATCGTATTTATATCGGTTTTCATTCGGTTTCATACGACTCTTCGATATGAATTATTCTGGTTATTAAATGTAAAAATATGATGTATCCGCTTTTATTTTATTAAATTTTTTAATATTTTATTTGATATTTCTATTAATCGGTTTAATTTGATTTTGTACCGGTAGTAGCACGCCGTTCTCAAGAGAGGAGGAGACAGGTGTTACAATTGAATTGTAACATCCCGAGTTGTGATATGTGGAAAGGCTTAAGAAAATTGATTTGGCTACCTATATCACTAAAGTTGACTTAACTTTTCCGTCACACATTCGTTTAGAACTCCAGGGTTAAGCGTGCTTATGCTGGAGTAGTGAAAGGATGGGTGACCTATCGGGAAGTGATTCGCGATACCGTGCGAGTTAGGCGAAAACACGGGGAAAGGTCGGGTGGTGATTGCAGGGTCAGTAAACAATGATTTCGAGCCTTGGAAAATTAACGCACCGACCGTTAGAATGGGATGCGGCCCACGGGCCGAGAGAGCGGGCGTGGGTGGCCCATTAGCCATGGGCGGTCGGGGCGTTATAAGTGGTATCAGAGCTGGTTAGCCATCTTGGTTCTGACCCGAGAGGCGTCTTGAGACCTGTCGTGGGGCGCAACGAGGACGTTGCGTTCTTTGAGAGAGGGTGAATTGTAACATCCCGAGTTGTGATATGTGGAAAGGCTTAAGAGAATTGATTTGGCTACCTATGTCACTAAAGTTGACTTACCTTTCCGTCACACATCCGTTTAGAACTCCAGGGTTAAGCGTGCTTATGCTGGAGTAGTGAAAGGATGGGTTACCTATCGGGAAGTGATTCGCGATACCGTGCAAGTGAGGCCAAAACACGGGGAAAGGTCAGGTGGTGATTGCAGGGTCAGTAAACAATGATTTCGAGCCTTGAAAAATTAATGCACCGACCATTGGAATGGGATAGGGCCCACGGGCTGAGAGAGCGGGCGTGGGTGGCCCATTAGCCGTGGGCGGTCGGGGCGTTATAAAGTTATCCCACTTTCAACCGAAGTTATTCTAGTTTACTCTGTCTGGAGGTTTGACAATTTCTTATTGATTCGAATCAAAACATAATGAATCAAGATGTAAGAGGCTTAATTTAGACACACAAATCAGTGGTTAATGACCCTAAAGTTGAATCAATATCATAGGAGTTATGATAAAGAAGTTATCCCACTTTCAACCGAAGTGATTCCAGTTTACCCTGTTTGGAGATTTGGCAAGTCAGAACTTGATTTTGACTCATAAATCAGTGGAGAATCACCCTGATGTTGAATCAATATCATACGAGTTATGATGAAGAAGTTATCCCACTTTCAACGAAGTTATTCTAGTTTACTCTGTTTGAAGATTTGAAATTTCTTATTGATTCTAATCACACCAGAATGAATCACGATGTAAGAAGATTCATTTGGACACACAAATCAGTGTTAATCACCCTGAAGTTAAATCAATATCATAGGAGTTATGATGAAGAAGTTATCCCACTTTCAACCGAAGTGATTCCAGTTTACCCTGTTTGGAGATTTGGCAATTTGTTCTTGATTCTAATAAAACCAAATGAATCACGATGTCAGAAGCTTGATTTTGACTCATAAATCAGTGGAGAATCACCCTGATGTTGAATCAATATCATACGAGTTATGATGAAGAAGTTATCCCACTTTCAACCGAAGTTATTCTAGTTTTCTCTGTTTGAAGATTTGACAATTTCTTATTGATTCTAATCACACCAGAATGAATCACGATGTAAGAAGCTTCCTTTGGACACACAAATCAGTGGTTAATCACCCTGAAGTTAAATCAATATCATAGGAGTTATGATGAAGAAGTTATCCCACTTTCAACCGAAGTGATTCCAGTTTACCCTGTTTGGAGATTTGGCAATTTGTTCTTGATTCTAATAAAACCAGAATGAATCACGATGTCAGAAGCTTGATTTTGACTCATAAATCAGTGGAGAATCACCGTGATGTTGAATCAATATGATACGAGTTATGATGAAAAAGTTATCCCACTTTCAACCGAAGTTATTCTAGTTTTCTCTGTTTGAAGATTTGACAATTTCTTATTGATTCTAATCACACCAGAATGAATCACGATGTAAGAAGCTTCCTTTGGACACACAAATCAGTGGTTAATCACCCTGAAGTTAAATCAATATCATAGGAGTTATGATGAAGAAGTTATCCCACTTTCAACCGAAGTGATTCCAGTTTACCCTGTTTGGAGATTTGGCAATTTGTTCTTGATTCTAATAAAACCAAAATGAATCACGATGTCAGAAGCTTGATTTTGACTCATAAATCAGTGGAGAATCACCCTGATGTTGAATCAATATCATACGAGTTATGATGAAGAAGTTATCCCACTTTCAACCGAAGTTATTCTAGTTTACTCTGTTTGAAGATTTGACAATTTCTTATTGATTCTAATCACACCAGAATGAATCACGATGTAAGAAGCTTCCTTTGGACACACAAATCAGTGGTTAATCACCCTGAAGTTAAATCAATATCATAGGAGTTATGATGAAGAAGTTATCCCACTTTCAACCGAAGTGATTCCAGTTTACCCTGTTTGGAGATTTGGCAATTTGTTCTTGATTCTAATAAAACCAGAATGAATCACGATGTCAGAAGCTTGATTTTGACTCATAAATCAGTGGAGAATCACCCTGATGTTGAATCAATATGATACGAGTTATGATGAAGAAGTTATCCCACTTTCAACCGAAGTTATTCTAGTTTTCTCTGTTTGAAGATTTGACAATTTCTTATTGATTCTAATCACACCAGAATGAATCACGATGTAAGAAGCTTCATTTGGACACACAAATCAGTGGTTAATCACCCTGAAGTTAAATCAATATCATAGGAGTTATGATGAAGAAGTTATCCCACTTTCAACCGAAGTGATTCCAGTTTACCATGTTTGGAGATTTGGCAATTTGTTCTTGATTCTAATAAAACCAAAATGAATCACGATGTCAGAAGCTTGATTTTGACTCATAAATCATTGGAGAATCACCCTGATGTTGAATCAATATCATACGAGTTATGATGAAGAAGTTATCCCACTTTCAACCGAAGTTATTCTAGTTTACTCTGTTTGAAGATTTGACAATTTCTTATTGATTCTAATCAAACCAGAATGAATCACGATGTAAGAAGATTCATTTGGACACACAAATCAGTGGTTAATCACCCTGAAGTTAAATCAATATCATAGGAGTTATGATGAAGAAGTTATCCCACTTTCAACCGAAGTGATTCCAGTTTACCTGTTTGGAGATTTGGCAATTTGTTCTTGATTCTAATAAAACCAAAATGAATCACGATGTCAGAAGCTTGATTTTGACTCATAAATCAGTGGAGAATCACCGTGATGTTGAATCAATATGATACGAGTTATGATGAAAAAGTTATCCCACTTTCAACCGAAGTTATTCTAGTTTACTCTGTTTGGAGATTTGACAATTTCTTATTGATTTGAATCAAAACAGAATGAATCATGATTCAAGAAGCTTCATTTGGACACACAAATCAGTGGTTAATGACCCTGAAGTTAAATCAATATCATAGGAGTTATGATAAAGAAGTTATCCCACTTTCAACCGAAGTGATTCCAGTTTACCCTGTTTGGAGATTTGGCAATTTGTTCTTGATTCTAATAAAACCAAAATGAATCACGAAGTCAGAACTTGATTTTGACTCATAAATCAGTGGAGAATCACCCTGATGTTGAATCAATATCATACGAGTTATGATGAAGAAGTTATCCCACTTTCAACCGAAGTTATTCTAGTTTACTCTGTTTGAAGATTTGACAATTTCTTATTGATTCTAATCAAACCAGAATGAATCACGATGTAAGAAGCTTCCTTTTGGACACACAAATCAGTGGTTAATCACCCTGAAGTTAAATCAATATCATAGGAGTTATGATGAAGAAGTTATCCCACTTTCAACCGAAGTGATTCCAGTTTACCCTGTTTGGAGATTTGGCAATTTGTTCTTGATTCTAATAAAACCAGAATGAATCACGATGCCAGAAGCTTGGATTTGAGTCATAAATCAGTGGAGAATCACCCTGACGTTGAATCAATATGATACGAGTTATGATGAAAAAGTTATCCCACTTTCAACCGAAGTTATTCTAGTTTACTCTGTTTGGAGATTTGACAATTTCTTATTGATTTGAATCAAAACAGAATGAATCAAGATGTAAGAAGCTTCATTTGGACACACAAATCAGTGGTTAATGACCCTAAAGTTAAATCAATATCATAGGAGTTATGATAAAGAAGTTATCCCACTTTCAACCGAAGTGATTCCAGTTTACCCTGTTTGGAGATTTGGCAATTTGTTCTTGATTCTAATAAAACCAAAATGAATCACGAAGTCAGAACTTGATTTTGACTCATAAATCAGTGGAGAATCACCCTGATGTTGAATCAATATCATACGAGTTATGATGAAGAAGTTATCCCACTTTCAACCGAAGTTATTCTAGTTTACTCTGTTTGAAGATTTGACAATTTCTTATTGATTCTAATCACACCAGAATGAATCACGATGTAAGAAGCTTCTTTGGACACACAAATCAGTGGTTAATCACCCTGAAGTTAAATCAATATCATAGGAGTTATGATGAAGAAGTTATCCCACTTTCAACCGAAGTGATTCCAGTTTACCCTGTTTGGAGATTTGGCAATTTGTTCTTGATTCTAATAAAACCAGAATGAATCACGATGTCAGAAGCTTGATTTTGACTCATAAATCAGTGGAGAATCACCCTGATGTTGAATCAATATGATACGAGTTATGATGAAGAAGTTATCCCACTTTCAACCGAAGTTATTCTAGTTTACTCTGTTTGGAGATTTGACAATTTCTTATTGATTCTAATCAAACCAGAATGAATCAAGATGTAAGAAGCTTCATTTGGACACACAAATCAGTGGTTAATCACCCTGAAGTTAAATCAATATCATAGGAGTTATGATGAAGAAGTTATCCCACTTTCAACCGAAGTGATTCCAGTTTACCCTGTTTGGAGATTTGGCAATTTGTTCTTGATTCTAATAAAACCAGAATGAATCACAAAGTCAGAACTTGATTTTGACTCATAAATCAGTGGAGAATCACCCTGATGTTGAATCAATATCATACAAGTTATGATGAAGCAGTAATCTCACTTTCAATCAAAGTTATTCTAGTTTACTCTGTTAGAAAATTTGACAATTTCTTATTGATTTTAATCAAACAAGAATGAATCACGATGTAAGAAGCTTCACTTGGATACACAAATCAGTGGTTAATCACCCTGAAGTTGAGTCAATATCATAGGAGTTATGATGAAGAAGTTATCCCACTTTCTATCAAAGTGATTCCAGCTTACCATGTTTGGAGATTTGGCAATTTGTTCTTGATTCTAATGAAATCAGAATGAATCAAGATGTCAGAAGCTTGGTTTTGATTCATAAATCTGTGGAGAATCACCCTAATGTTGAATCAATATCATACGAGTTATGATGAAGAAGTTATCCCACTTTCAACCGAAGTTATTCTAGTTTTCTCTGTTTGAAGATTTGACAATTTCTTATTGATTCTAATCAAACCAGAATGAATCACGATGTAAGAAGCTTCATTTGGACACACAAATCAGTGGTTAATCACCCTGAAGTTAAATCAATATCATAGGAGTTATGATGAAGAAGTTATCCCACTTTCAACCGAAGTGATTCCAGATTACCCTATTTGGAGATTTGGCAATTTGTTCTTGATTCTAATAAAACCAGAATGAATCACGATGTCAGAAGCTTGATTTTGACTCATAAATCAGTGGAGAATCACCCTGATGTTGAATCAATATCATACGAGTTATGATGAAGAAGTTATCCCACTTTCAACCGAAGTTATTCTAGTTTTCTCTGTTTGAAGATTTGACAATTTCTTATTGATTCTAATCAAAACCAGAATGAATCACGATGTAAGAAGCTTCATTTGGACACAAAAATCAGTGGTTAATGACCCTGAAGTTAAATCAATATCATAGGAGTTTATGATGAAGAAGTTAATCCCACTTTCAACCGAAGTGATTCCAGTTACCCTGTTTGGAGATTTGGCAATTTGTTCTTGATTCTAATAAAACCAGAAATGAATCACGATGTCAGAAGCTTGATTTTGACTCATAAATCAGTGGAGAATCACCCTGATGTTGAATCAATATCATACGAGTTTGATGAAGAAGTTATCCCACTTTCAACGAAGTTATTCTAGTTTTCTCTGTTTGAAGATTTGACAATTTCTTATTGATTCTAATCACACCAGAATGAATCACGATGTAAGAAGCTTCATTTGGACACACAATAAGTGGTTAATCACCCTGAAGTTAAATCAATATCATAGGAGTTATGATGAAGAAGTTATCCCACTTTCAACGAAGTGATTCAGATTTACCATGTTTGGAGATTTGGCAATTTGTTCTTGATTCTAATAAAACCAGAATGAATCACGATTCAGAAGCTTGATTTTGACTCATAAATCAGTGGAGAATCACCCTGATGTTAAATCAATATCATACGAGTTATGATGAAGAAGTTATCCCACTTTCAACCGAAGTTATTCTAGTTTACTCTGTTTGGAGATTTGACAATTTCTTATTGATTCTAATCAAACCAGAATGAATCACGATGTAAGAAGCTTCATTTGACACACAAATCAGTGGTTAATCACCCTGAAGTTAAATCAATATCATAGGAGTTATGATGAAGAAGTTATCCCACTTTCAACCGAAGTGATTCCAGTTTACCCTGTTTGGAGATTTGGCAATTTGTTCTTGATTCTAATAAAACCAGAATGAATCACGATTCCAGAAGCTTGATTTTGACTCATAAATCAGTGGAGAATCACCCTGATGTTGAATCAATATCATACGAGTTATGATGAAGAAGTTATCCCACTTTCAACCGAAGTTATTCTAGTTTACTCTGTTTGGAGATTTGATAATTTCTTATTGATTTTGAATCAAAACAGAATGAATCACGATGTCAGAAGCTTGATTTTGACATCATAAATCAGTGGAGAATCACCCTGATGTTGAATCAATATCATACGAGTTGTGATGAAGAAGTTATCCCACTTTCAACCGAAGTTATTCTAGTTTACTCTGTTTGAAGATTTGACAATTTCTTATTGATTCTAATCATACCAGAATGAATCACGATGTAAGAAGCTTCTTTTGGACACACAAATAAGTGGTTAATCACCCTGAAGTTAAATCAATATCATAGGAGTTATGATGAAGAAGTTATCCCACTTTCAACCGAAGTGATTCCAGTTTATCCTGTTTGGAGATTTGACAATTTGTTCTTGATTCTAATAAAACCAGAATGAATAAAGATGCCAGAAGATTGATTTTGACTCATAAATCAGTGAAAGAATCATCCTGATGTTGAATCAATATGATACGAGTTATGATGAAGAAGTTATCCCACATAACTCCTATTATCTTGATTCACTTCAGGGTGATTCTAATCTGATCTATGAGTCCACTCAAGCTTTTTAACATCGTGATTAATTCTGGATTTAATTAGTATCAAGAAGAAATTGCGAAATCTCTTCAACAGGGTAAACTAGGAGTCAGCTTCGGTTAACAAGTGGGATAACTTCTTCATCATAACTCCTATGATCTTAGATTCAAATTCAGGGTGATTCTATAACTGATATACTGAGTCCAAATCATCTTCCTCCATCGTGATTTACATTCTGGTTCATTTATATCAAGAAAGAAATGTGCAAAATCTACCAAACAGGGTAACATTGGAAGTCACTTCGTTAAAAGTGGGACGAAAACTTGGCTTCATCATAACTCCGCACATATGATAATTGATCTCAAGCATCAGGATGATCATCACACTAAGATTATGAGTCCAAATCAAGCTTCTTACATCTTGATTCATTCTGGTTGATTAGGATACAAGAAGGAAAATTGCGAAATCCCAACACATGGTAAACTAGAGTCACTCGGTTAGCAAGTGGGATAACTTCTTCATCATCAACTCCTATGATCTTGATTCAACATTCAGGGTGATCTCTCCAGCTCGATAATGAGTCCAAATAAAGATTCTTACACTCGTCTACTACATCTCTCTGTATTTTATTAGTAATCAAGAATAAGAATTTGCCCAATCTCTCAACAGGAGCTAAACTGGATCACTTCGTTAAAGTGGGATAACTTCTCATCATAAGGGAGTAGTACTCAATGACTATTCGATGTCAAATGCTCAGGACATGATTCTGAACTGATTTGTGAGTCTAAATCAAGCTTCCTTACATCTTGTATTCAGTTTGGATGTTATTAGAATCACAGAAGAAAGTTGCCAACGATCACCAAACAAAGTAAATTGGAGTCATACTCCAATGATCTTGATTCAACTTCAGGGTGATTCTACACTGATTTATGAGTACAAATCAAGCTTCTTACATCGTGATTAATTCTGGATTTATTAGTATAAAGAAAAAAATTGCCAAATCTCCAA
>CAJHQQ010005109.1:0-20412 GCA_905132885.1 Moricandia moricandioides | reverse complement strand
TCTAGAAGTAGTTCTTTTTAAAAAAAAATAATTCAAAAAATAAACAATAGTGAAACCCAACCTGAAAACGAAAAATGTTATCCTAAAGCTTATGTTTTATTACAATTTTTTTAGGAACATTTCTTCTCCCAGTCAACATTCATCCATATGAAAGAAAGTTCAAAACCATAGTTTAAGCTACACATAAAACGAGTCTAAAATGTTTACTCTTTTAAGCTTTCTTGAAATCATTTCCCACAAACTGTTCGAATATCTCACAAGCTAATTTGCTCCTCAATCCATCGCATTGTCATCATTTATACTGGAAATGTTCTTCAATCCCATTGAGTGGCATTCTAGCATCTTAACAACAAAGAGACCAGTGTTGTAATGAATTTTTGTCTCCGGAGTGTCTTCTGCCTTGTCAACATGAAATGGAAGGATGTCTTTTCCAACAATTTCTTCACCCAAAGCTTCTAAAATCAGGGCATGAATCAACTCTGTGAAATACAAAAATTATGTTACTTATGTTTATACATTAAACTATAAAGAAAATTAATTAAAAAGTAAGTTTTTACCCGCTAGCTTTTTGATTTGAGGAAAATCAATGTTTATATCTTCTGTTGGATGACAAGAATGAAATTGTGTGATTGTTTTGTTCGTCAGGTGTATCTCCATCCCAATCCAGTGACAACTCTTTTTCCCACTAGTAGCACCATAAACAATCTCGACATCTTCCATCAATTTCATTTTTGGAAGTCTTTCCCCTCTCACAACTTCGCTTTGATAATCATTAAATTTCTTTTTTCCTTTGATAGGTGGCTTCTTGAAACAGTCATACTTGATTTCCAACGAATAGAAGAATGTTGGAGGTAAAAAGCAAGTTTTTGGAAGCTTTTTGTCATTGAACCAACTAGCTTGCTCAACTCTCTTACAATTTAGCATTGCAAACACAACTTCTATTTTTTGGGAGAAATAAAATTCAATTGTCAAAGAATTAAAGACATAAAGAATATTTTCCATTAATAAATTACATCTTCAAAGAAACTTCTGTTTGGATTTTCCATGAATTGAAATAACTCTTTCGTTTTTTTACTTCCATTGATATAGAGTGGGCTGTAGGTGATAAAAAAATTGATGTATCAGTTAAATTTTTAATAAATAAATTAAAAATATATATAAACAAAGACAGTAACATGCTTACATTTCATGTATTCCTCTTAATGACATCCAATATTGAAACCTTGAAAACTGATGAGACTTTGGAGTCACGAATGGGTCAATTGGGAGAATAACCTCAGGTGTTACAGATAAAGGAGGGTTTCTAGGTCGTTTTGGCTCACTTCTCTGTAGAAAAGGAAGATTGTCTACTATTTATCTCTTTGATGAACCAAGTGCTTTCCTTTTACCACCAATAGCATCCATCCCCTTCAAGCAAACAAACACAAAGTATATAATGTTGGAAGATTAATAATTTATGAATGTTATTTTCTTATTCATGAAACATTCCAAATATGATGTACAAAGATTTTTTATACCTTTACGTCTTTTGGTAGCTTCCAACCTCCATCTACCCATTCTCTATGGATACGCAAGTTACAAGGTTCAAACTAAATTATTTCCTGCGAACAATTGAGATGGACATAATATTTGTTATCAATCCAAATGATTTTAACTACTCCATTGCAGCAGGTATCATTGTGATACGCTTCCACGTTATCCAACAACTCAAAATCTTTCATTTCTTGTTCATTATTTGGTGGTCGAGTGATATCGGTCATATTTGCATAGTTTTGGTCATCTCTTTAAGTGCATTTCAGACATATAAAATATAAGTTGCATTCCATTACATTTGTCTATGTCAGGTATGGGAGATGTTCATTGATGAGTTTGGAGGCAATGAAAGCCAAAGAAGTGAAGTTTGGAGTGAAAGGGGGTGTAGCGACCAGGCGTAGATAAAAGATTTTACTCTATCCTAATCAAAGTAGTATAGATGAGTGTCAATCCATTTCTAAGTGAGCATGATGCAATGAGAATGCAAGTATAAACTTAATCTGAGTGCAATCAATTTAGATATGTAGGTGAAGTAAAAAAATAACACAGATGCGAAACTAGAATTATAAATAAATTGGAAGAACGAGAACCCATGGGCAAGGACTTGACTTTGGTGATTTGGATCTAAGATAGACGGTTAACGTTATAAACAACTTGGTTCTACTAGTCTAGACGTACCATTAAACTAGTTCTCTATCAAGATAAAAGTTCATTTGCTTTCAATCACTAAAAACATCCAATGTCTTTGGTCTAGTTAAATCAAACAATCATTAAGAGCATGTCTATTGACTATCTAAACTTCCCTAACATCAATTGTCATTGGTTAAGCAAGTAAAGAGAGTTATCGCTTTAGTTCAGACATTTCGTCGAACACCTTTCGGGTACAAATTGCCTATGGATCTAGATTAAAGTGATCAAGTCTAATCTAACATTAGAGACTAGCAATAATCATAGAACATGAATAATCCAACACTAAACCTTCTAACCTATTACCTAATCACCCTAGATCACCATAACCCATGGATCCTATAGATGACTACTCACTAGCAAACATGATGAACTCAAAAAACCAAAGATGAATCAGAGTAAATCATTTCTAATGAACAAGAATAAACAATGAATCAAAATAAGATTAATCAAAAAGGATTCAAGATTCAATCTTCTTCACCAAGAGTAGTCTAGTCTCAGATAAAAACCATAATAAAATGAAAAACTAGGTTTAAAGAGTATTTATAGTAGTTTGAAAACAAATCGGGTCAACCCAACAAGCCTGGGCTGACCCGTAGAAATTGCAGCTTCAACGACTATAGCGACCAGGGCTGGTCGCTACGGGTGGTCGCTACGGGTGGTCGCTACGGGTTGGTCGCTACATATCCCGCAAAACCCTGTAGCGACTTCGTGTGGTCGCTACGGGTGGTCGCTACGGGCGTTTAACTTTTCGAAATCTTTGTCAAGCGCTCCCCTCCACCTGATCAACTTTCATCCTGAAAGAACTCACCCAAGAAGTATCAAATAGTCCAAAAGAAATGTAAACTAAATAAAACAAAAATATGTACAAAGATAAACATGGGATTTCCTCCCAAGTGAGCTTGTTTAAAGTCTTTAGCTTGACTTTCTCTGTCAGTTAGGCAAGGTCTGGGTCGGACAATGGAATCGAAGTTCCTTCATCCTCATCTAAAATCTCCAAGTAGAGCTTAACTCTTTGTTCGTTGACGGTGAAGTCTCGTCCATCCTTGCTCCATAAAAAGATTGCTCCATTAGGTCTCACTTCTTTAATCTTGAAAGGTCCTGACCATCTGGACTTAAGCTTCTCAGGAAACAATTTTAATCGGGAATTGTAGAGTAGCACCTGGTCCCCAGCTTTGAACTCTCTCTTAAGGATTTTCTTGTCATGAACAACTTTAGTCTTTTCCTTGTAGATTGCTGAGTTTCATAGGCATCAAGACGTAGCTCATCAAGTCACTCAGCTGAATCAATCTCTTCTCCTCAGGTGTCTTGATGTCAAAGTTGAGAAGTTTGACTGCCCACAAGGCTTTGTATTCAAGCTCAAGCTCCACTGGAAGATGACAAGCTTTTCCATAGACCAAGTTGAAATGGTGTGGTTCCTATAAGAGTTTTGTAGGCTGTCCTATAAGCACATAGTGCATCGTCAAGCTTATTGGACCAATCTTCCTTGTTGTCCCCACTGTCTTTTCCAGGATTGACGTGATTTCTCTATTGGAAAGTTTCACTTGTCCGCTCGTTTGATGATGGTATGGAGTTGCCACCTTGTGTTTAACACCATTCTTTTTTAGAAGACTCTCAAACAGCTTGTTGATGAAGTGAGATCCTCCGTCACTTATCACAACTCTAGGCACCCCAAACTTGGAAAGATAATGCTCTTGAACATCTTTAGAACCAACTTAGCATCATTGGTTGGACTTGCGATAGCTTCTACCCATTTACACACATAGTCAACAGCTACCAGGATGTAAGCGTTTCCAAAGGAAGATTGAAAATTGGTCCCATGAAATCAATGCCCCATACATCAAATACTTCAACTTCCAAAATAGGGTTATGAGGCATTCATTCCTTTTAGTGATATTCCCCTTTCTCTGGCATGCATCACATCTTGAGACAAAGTTTTGTGTGTCCTTGAACATGTGTGACCACCAAAACCCCGCTTGTAGAACCTTAGCAATAGTCTTGAAGGTGACAAAGTGACCTCCATAGGAATGATCCATGACAATGTTCAAAGGATTCCTTCAACCTCTCTTCAGATACTACTCTTCTATAGAGTTGATCTCTACATAATATATAGAGATATGGTTCATCCAGTAGTATCTCTTCACATCCTTGTAGAATTTTTTCATTAGCATATCCTTCTAGTCCAAAGGTTCTTTTCCACAAGCCAAGTAGTTCACCAAATCAGCATACCATGGTTCTTTCTCTTCAGTGGCTTTGATCTCCTCAAGTTTCTTCCAGTCTCACAAAGCTTCATAACCGCCTTGATGGCCATAATCTGCTCTTCTGGAAGGTTTTCATCAATAGGAATACCACAATCAACTTTCATTCTAGACAAATGGTCAGCTACTCCATTCTCAACTTCGGGTTTGTCTTTTATCTCAAGATCAAACTCTTGTAACTACAAAATCCACCTCAACAATCTTGGTTAGCATCTTTCTTTGCCAAAAAGTGTCTTAGCGCAACATGATCGGTGTAGACTATCACCTTGGAGCCTACCAAATAGCTTATGAACTTTTTGAAAGCAAACACTATTGCAAGAAGCTCTTTTTCTGTGGTAGCATACTTCATTTGAGCATCGTCAAGTGTCCTACATGCATAGTAGATGACATGAGCCTTCTTATCTTTCTTTTACCCCAAAACTGCTCCAACAGCATAATCACTAGCATCACACATAATCTCAAAAAGGAGTTCCCAATCTGGCGGTTGGACTATGGGGGCACTGATAAGTTCGTTCTTCAGCTTCTTGAAAGCCTCAAGACATTCTTCATCAAAGTCAAAGACAACTTCTTTGCATAGTAGCTTGGTTAGCGGTCTAGCTATCTTAGAGAAATCCTTGATGAACCTCCTATAGAACCCGGCATGGCCTAGAAAGCTTCTGATGTCTTTCACCGATCTAGGTGGAGCTAAACCAATCATCACGTCAATCTTTGCTTTATCCACTTCGATTCCCTTTCACTCCAAATTCCACTTCTTTGGCCTCCATTGCCTCCAAACTCATCAATGAACATCTCCCATACCTGACATAGACAAATGTAATGGAATGCAACCTAAATATGCCTAAATGATATCCTATATGTCTGAAATGCACTTAAAGAGATGAACAAAACTATGCAAATATGACCGATATCAACTCCCCCGAACTTGTCCTTTACTTGTCCTCAAGTGGACTTTCGAAAACAAGAAAGAGAGAGAAGTTTGAAAATGGGAGCTCAGAACCAAAAGATACACTTTCTAGTCTTCAACATCATATCCTAGGTAAACATAGCACATAACATGAGCATGCTCTCTTAGTATACTCTATCTTCTCAAAGCCTAAAGGGACTCTCATGCCTCTACACTAGATGTAATGCTTATCAACCAACAAGTCTTTACACCAACTCTCACATTCATTGACAGATAAATAAGGTGAATCCCTGCTAATGGAAACTTGATCTCGATCACTTGGCTTGGTAAGTGAAAACGGTTTATCTATGATAGAAGAAGGGTACAAATTCTTTGGCGACTTTCACTCAGGAAAAAGGAGCTTGAACATTATGCAAAATTTATCTAAGAAAAAGAGCAATTCATGCATACAATGGTTTGTTCTCATCTTTCTACCCTTTCCCAATCACTTTCAAACTCTTTTTTTTCTTTTTTTTCACTCACCAAATGAAACTCTTTTTTTTCCTTTAACCATCTAGGGACATCTTTTTTTTTTTTTGGGTTTTGTTGTTTAGAGTTTTTTTTTTTTTTCGATCCCTAGTGGCTATCTTCTTTTCACTTTTCTCACACCTCGAAACCCAAGATCAGAGTTTATTAACACCAACACACTTCTCATTCCTAAATGCTAGCTCAACAGAGGTCTTATAGCTAGTCCAAGATGAAAACAAGCCAATGTCGCTCCCAATACTCTCAAGATTTTACACATGACAAGTTATCAATAAAAGGCTTCACTCAAACAAATTCAATTACGATCTCAAAGAATGCTAAGGGTTTAAGGGTAGGAAGGTGACATTTGGGTTTTCAAAAAGTGGTATAACAGATAAAGGTCAACCCAAACGTGCATGAGATCCATGACCAAGCATACAAGAGTCCATAAGCAGGGTAGATTAAGTTCATTAGGCCCTAATTCTTTTTGGAGTTGGTTTCAAGAGCAATGTCAATCACAACAAACAACTAGTTTCGAGAAGAGTTTTCAAGGCTCGAAGCTTGCAAGTCTTTCAAGATATGCTTAAGCTACTTGCTATGTTTAACTAGGGTGTGATCTTGAGTTATAGACGTGTGTTCTTTACGAGGTAATAACATCATTGCTCCCTATGCAGAATGAATGCAATCTATATGCTCTAGACTCGATCATAACGATGAAAATATGCAAACTAAATGATTCTTTTGTTGTTTTATTTTTCTCTTTTAGTTTCTTTTTTATTAGAATGTACAATACAATGCTTATGCGAACAAGTGAAGATGAAAAGATTAGACATGGTACCTCCCCCAAACTCGAACAACACAGTCTATGTGTTGTCAAGAGAGAAGGAGATACCGACATAAAAAACAAAACAAAGAAAACAATTGGTATTTACAAGGGTAGGTGTGGAGATACCTCAAAATGATTCGGAGGCAGTGTCCTCGTTTCCGCTTCCGCCATCTCCATCGTCACCTTCTTCTACCTGGTAGCTTTCTTCTTCCTCATCAGAAGTGTCTGTGTCTATTGGCTCCTTGCCATGGCGAGATTGGTTGCGAGGAGGTCTTAGCTATGATGAAGTCCTCAGCTTTACAACCTCCTATTCCAGCTCTAACTAGCACGTCGATGACCTTCTTCATGAATCGTGCTGAGGATGCAGCGTTCTTCTTAATTGTCCTCTTGAGTGCCTTGTACTTGGCGGACAGCTTTTGAATGGTCCTGTCCTGCATCATGTTCCACCCCTCAAGTTTCCCAATGTACTCGTGGGCATCGCGCAGAGGGCCCTTCTGGAGGCTCCAGTATGGGGTGTGAAGTGGTAGTGGGAAGGATCATAGGGTGTATCCTCCTCTTCTTGGATCTCAGGTGCATCTCGTGAAGAGGATGCACGGACTGGTGCTATAGTAGCAGTGGCAGCAGGAGATGAAGATGGACCCGCAGCCGATCGTCTCCTACGGTTTGGAACAGTTTCAAGTGGACCGTGTGTTCCAAGCAACATGTCTGAAGGGATGTTAAACGAGATGTTGTGCTTGCTGCGTACCATGAGGACTCGCGGGTTGGGTAGGAGAAGCTCCTTGTGGTCAAAGTGGATGTGGAAGGAGTAGACGTACTGGCCCTGAAACATCCTTGAAAGAAACTTGGTCCTCTTCATGTAAGGACCATCCATGTATAGGGGCTCTTGAGGGGTCTCGCTCTGTAGAGGAACTCGTGCGGCCTGGAGCAATGGTGTGATCAGATTACCTATGCTCAGCTGAGGCGTGCTGTCGTGGTTTGTCCACGCCAAATCCTGATAATACTTGAGTCTCCTCACGAAGAAACCCACTCTCCCAAAGCCAGAGTAAACATCTTCTTCAGCCCTGTATAGCGCGTCCCTCCCAAACAATGGTATGAGGGCCATAGCAATCATCGTCCAGAACATTCCCAAACTCCCAGCGAGCAAAGAGGGTGTTACCCAAGATGCGATGCACATATCTGACCACCGGGTTCCTGATGCTTGAGTGCTTGTTCCTCTGGGGGTCATGAGCAAACTCGGCGATTAGAGGCCAAACCTTATCCGGGATGTTGTAGTTTCTTGGGAGATCGCTGATCCTATCATCTGAGAATCCCATAGCATCGCTGATTTCCTTATAACTCAGCCTGTACGACCTCCCTCGGATCTTGAACTGAATCCGCCCATACCCAAATTCCGGTGGCCCATCGCTAAGGGGAAATACCTCCAATGATGAGAGGAAATGGCATGAGGCATCCACGTAAAGAGGTTGCGCTTCCATCAAGAGGAGAGACTGCAATCCCATGCACTCTAGCAGCTGAAGCACGCCATCATAGAGTCCGGTTTCCTGAAGGAATATCGGACAGGGGAATCTCGTCGGTGCCTAGGCAAGATCATTCTGGAGATGACTGAGCAACTGGGCTTTTGTCGGGATGACTGATCTATCCCTTTCCTTCCCTTTCCTTTCCCCTTTGGTTTCTTGGCTGGCCTTGGGGGACCTCGTCTTCGGTATCAGTCGGGGCTTGAAGGCCTTCTTCAATTTCTCTTTCAATCTCTTCAGCCTTCCTCCTTTCTTCCTCAGCTTGTTGCTAAGACCTTCGTGATAAGATTCCGCTTCTGGTGGGTCGCGATAATCGTGTTCTTGCCATTTGTACCTGAAACGAAACACTCAAGGTGGCATTAGGACAATGTCGAGAAGTTTCTGATATCACAAACAACTAACTTAGTAAATTGACTTAGGAATCAAAGCTATTCGAAATAAGCATTTCAATCACCGATAGGAATCGATCACTCGCCATAATGAGTGCAAAATGAGATAACATGAATCAATCTCCTAACAATAGGCTTGAAACGCTTAATTGGAACCAGTACAAGCAGAATCAACAGTTTTTTTTCTCAATCGAATAGCTTTGATTCTGCTTGTACTGGTTCCAATTAAGCATTTCAAGCCTACTGTTAGGAGATTGATTCATGTTATCTCATTTTGCACTCATTATGGCGAGTGATCGATTCGTATCGGTGATTAAAATGCTTATTTCGAATAGCTTTGATTCCTAAGTCAATTTACTAAGTTAGTTGTTTGTGATATCAGAAACTTCTCGACATTGTCCTAATTCCACCTTGAGTGTTTCGTTTCAGGTACAAATGGCAAGAACACGATCATCGCGACCCACCAGAAGCAGAATCCCATCACGAAGGTCTCAGCAACAAGCTGAGGAAGAAAGGAGGAAGGCTGAAGAGATTGAAAGAGAAATTGAAGAAGACATTCAAGCCCCGACTGATACCGAAGACGAGGTCCCCCCAAGGTCAGCCAAGAAACCAAAGGGGAAAGGAAAGGTGAAGGAAAGGGATAGATCAGTCATCCCGACAAAAGCCCAGTTGCTCAGTCATCTCCAGAATGATCTTGCCTAGGCACCGACGAGATTCCCCTGTCCGATATTCCTTCAAGAAACCGGACTCTATGATGGCGTGCTTCAGCTGCTAGAGTGCATGAGATTGCAGTCTATCCTCTTGATGGAAACGCAGCCTCTTTACGTGGATGCCTCATGCCATTTCCTCTCATCATTGGAGGTATTTCTCCTTAGCGATAGGCCACCGGAATTTGGGTATGGGCGGATTCAGTTCAAGATCCGAGGGAGGTCGTACAAGCTGAGTTATAAGGAAATCAGTGATGCTATGGAATTCTCAGATGATAGGATCAGCGATCTCCCAAGAAACTACAACATCTCGGATAAGGTTTGGCCTCTAATCGCCGAGTTTGCTCATGACCCCCAGAGGAACAAGCACTCAAGCATCAGAAACCCGGTGGTCAGATATGTGCATCGCATCTTGGGTAACACCCTCTTTGCTCGCCGGGAAACTGGGAATGTTCTGGACGATGAGCTGACGATGATTGCTATGGCCCTCATACCATTGTTTGGGAGGGACGCGCTATACATGGCTGAAGAAGATGTTTACTCTGGCTTTGGGAGAGTGGGTTTCTTCATGAGGAAACTCAAGTATTATCAGGATTTGGCGTGGACAAACCACGACAGCACGCCTCAGCTGAGCATAGGTAATCTGATCACACCATTGCTCCAGGCCGCACGAGTTCCTCTACAGAGCGAGACCCCTCAAGAGCCCCTATACATGGATGGTCCTTACATGAAGAGGACCAAGTTTCTTTCAGGGATGTTTCAGGGCCAGTACGTCTACTCCTTCCACATCCACTTTGACCACAAGGAGCTTCTCCTACCCAACCCGCGAGTCCTCATGGTACGCAGCAAGCACAACATCTCGTTTAACATCCCTTCAGACATGTTGCTTGGAACACACGGTCCACTTGAAACTGTTCCAAACCGTAGGAGACCAGCGAGACGATCGGCTGCGGGTCCATCTTCATCTCCTGCTGCTGCCACTGCTACTACAGCACCAGTCCGTGCATCCTCTTCACGAGATGCACCTGAGATCCAAGAAGAGGAGGATACACCCTATGATCCTTCCCACTACCACTTCACACCCCATACTGGAGCCCTCCAGAAGGGCCCTCTGCGCGATGCCCACGAGTACATTGGGAAACTTGAGGGGTGGAACAGGATGCAGGACATGACCATTCAAAAGCTGTCCGCCAAGTACAAGGCACTCAAGAGGACAGTTAAGAAGAACGCTGCATCCTCAGCACGATTCATGAAGAAGGTCACCGACGTGCTAGTTAGAGCTGGAATAGGAGGTTGTAAAGCTGAGGACTTCATCATAGCTGAGACCTCCTCCCCAAGACCTCGCAGCCAATCTCGCCATGGCAAGGAGCCAATAGACACAGACACTTCTGATGAGGAAGAAGAAAGCTACCAGGTAGAAGAAGTGACGATGGCGGAAGCGGAACGAGGACACTGCCTCCGAATAATTTTGAGGTATCTCAACACCTACCCTTGTAAATACCAATTGTTTTCTTTTTTTATTTTGTTTTGTTTCTTATGTCGGTATCTCCTTCTCTCTTGACTACACAGAGACTGTGTTGTTCGAGTTTGGGGGAGGTACCATGTCTAATCTTTTCATCTTCACTTGTTCGCATAAGCATTGCATTGTACATTATAAAAAAAAAACTAAACGAAAAAAAAAACAACAAAAGAATCATTTAGTTTGCATATTTTCATCGTTAGGATCGAGTCTAGAGCATATAGATTGCATTCATTCTGCATAGGGAGCAAGGATGTTATTACCTCGTAAAGAACACACGTCTAGAACTCAACATCACACCCTAGTTAAACATAGCAAGTAGCTTAAGCATATCTTGAAAGACTTGCAAGCTTCGAGCCTTGAAAACTCTTCTCGAAACTAGTTGTTTGTTGTGATTGACATTGCTCTTGAAACCAACTCCAAAAAGAATTAGGGCCTAATGAACTTAATCTACCCTGCTTATGGACTCTTGTATGCTTGGTCATGGATCTCATGCACGTTGGGTTGACCTCTATCTGTTATACCACTTTTTGAAAACCCAAATGTCACATTCCTACCCTTAAACCCTTAGCATTCTTTGAGATCGTAATTGAATTTGCTTGAGTGAAGCCTTTTATTGATAACTTGTCATGTGTAAAATCTTGAGAGTATTGGGAGCGACATTGGCTTATTTTCATCTTGGACTAGCTATAAGACCTTTGTTAAGTTTAGCATTTAGGAATGAGAAAGTGTGTTGCTGTTAATAAACTCTGATCTTAGGTTTCTATATGTATTAGTATATCATTATAAAAATTACAAGTTCCTTGGAGAATGTGAGAAAGCACAGATGTTAAATTATATATATCAAGGACCATATCCATGGTAGAAGAGACACTTAGGCTTCTTAAAATCGATAAATAAAATGATGGATTAAAACCTTAGAAGAAAAATATGATTTGCAAGATTTCCTATACATTCACTTGATAGAGTCCCTTGCACCAATCTGCTAAATAGTATTCCTTATTCTCGTCAAAGCCAACCTAATTACACATTAATCAAATTTTAATTCGACAGTTATCTTATGCTTGAACTGCCACTAATATAGTTGCCTTACTGGAAATTAGTTAAGGTCTACGGCATACACAAAAAAATTCTATTTTTTTGTTTGAGGAGAGAGAGGTCCAGTATATTGTGCCTCCATATCGGATCCTGAAGACAATGTCATGTAAAGATTGATGCCATATCCAATGAATACTCAAAATATAGGTTGGTTGGTTGTTTCACAATAAAGTGAGAAAACAATCTCAGTAGACTTTATGCGCTCGTGAAAAATAGCCCGAATCAACATGGTTTGGAATGTCGAGCTTTGCCAACGTTTCTCAAATTAAGGTCTCTACAACAATATGAACAATAGAAGTGAATTCGATCATGAATCTCCATTTTTGATGGAAAAGACAAAAAATTAAAGTTCGGACGTTCAATTAGAAAAAACAGAACTTTGTTCTGTTAATATTATTTTTATAGTTGAATTAAAAATATTTATACTGCAGAAGAATAGATAGAGTACTCACTACGTGAAGGCAAAAATAATCCACCAACAATACTTTCCCATGATGAATTTTTTTTGAACTTAAGTTATATTTAATCCAAATGGATTAATTTATTTGGCTCCTGATTGAACAACTTAAATTCATCAAAAATAATCCAAACCAATTTACTCGAGGTGTACGCACTGTAAAAGAAGATAGCCACTCTTTTTTTTTTTTTTTTATTTTTTTTTTTTTTTTTTTTTTGTTTTTTTTTTTTTTTTGTGTGTTTTGTTTTTTTTATTTTTTCTTTGTTTTATTACTTATTTTTTTTATTTTGTTTAGTATTTATTGTATTAGTATGATGTGAATTTGATTGGTGTTATATTTATTTTTAATTGTGGGTGTTGGATTATATTTTTTTGTTTATTTTTGTTGTGTTAGGTTATTTTGTTGAATGTGAGTGGATGTGAGTGGATGGCTGGGTGGGGGCGTGTTGGAGTAGTGCAGGGGTGGAAGGGAGGCGAGGGGAGGGCGAGAGAGGGGCTCGCAGTATGGGTATATAAGAGGGGGATGGGATAGGATGATGGAGGAGTGGTGAGAGTGATGGCGGGGGGGGTGGTGGTGGGGGTGTCGGTGCGGCGGGAGGTATGAGTGGTGGGTTTGTGTGGGTTGGGGTGTGGAGTGGTATGATATAGAGTGGGTGGGTATGCAGATGAGAGGGAAAAGAGAGGTGCGTGAGGTAGTGTGTCGGAGTTGTTGAGAGTGTTGGTTATTGATGTGGCGTGAGGAGCGGGTGAGGTGGAGTGGCTTAGATGGGAAGTTGGAGAAGTGTGAAGAGACTGAGGCCAGTGGGGGAGTATGGGCGCGTACGAGGAGGCGGTTGAGGCGACAGGGTGAGGGCGGAGGGGGAGCCGGCCACAGCGCGGGGGGCGGAGCTGGGCTGGTGGGAGTGTTGCGGGAAGAGAAGAGAGATAGAAGAGAAACGGTAGAAATGAATATAGAAGAAATGTATTGAGTTAGAGAGATTGTGTGAGGCTGTGTAAGGGTAAGGGAAGGGTGGCTGGGTGTGGGGAGTAGTAGTGAAGAGATGAGGGATCTGAAGATAGCGGATGGTGTGAGTGGACGAGAGAAGAAGGACATGAAGTGAGTGTTATGGATCTATAAGTCGTGAGTGAGTTGAGTCGAAATGTGGGCGATATGATATCCTAAGACGGGGCTCGGGAGGTGTCACCATGTCGAGGTTGGGAGAGTGAGGCCCGAAGTGAGTCGCGAGGGGCGTCGAAGAGGGCAGGGAATTGGCCCAGTAGGCTCCGCGTTCTGGATGGGATGCACGAGCAGTAGTGGTGAGACGGAGTGAAGACCAGGGTTTCAGGCTGTATCCAATGCCAGAATGAGGGTTGATGCAAAAGATAAGGGACTTCAGCAGATTTCCCAGATAGCAGGAACGGGGATTCACCTAGAATATTTATTGTGCTGATCACAGTGAGATGTGAAGATGTAGGTGTAAACGACTTGATAATGGCTTGCCATAAGCATATCTTAAGCTGCAAATAGAGGCAGAAGAGTCCCTTTAGGCTTGAGAAAGATAGAGGTCCACAACCGATAAGTAGTGAATGAACAGATGGATGACATGCTATGGTTACCGATACCGGATGTTAGATGTCTGGAAAGTCATAGTATAAAGTTATCTATTTGTGTATCGTTGGAGAAGAGCAATACCCAATTTTCACCAACCATCTCCTCTTCTTCATTAACGTGGTTCGAAAGTCCACATTAACCCGTAGACTGACAGAGTACAATGGACAAGTTCGGCAAAACACCAGGAGAATGTTGCACTCACAATCGCGTCATCTGTTGCATATGCATTTGTTCCCATCTCTAATTAAAAGATGTTTTTCCATTTTCGTGAATCCTATAAGTTCTGGGATTGATCATCGGCAATTGTGATTGTTCCAGTATTTAGTTGATTTGATTTTATCGAGTAATGTGTTCCCAATTAGGTGTGGATGAAGAGATATCCGTTTTTTTGAATTAGATAGTATTTATGTGAAGAGTTGAGGGCAATGTGTAAATTTAGGAAGAAAAGAAAGAACATTAAATTAGTATAAGTGTCGCAGACAATAAATTTTAACCTTGTAATATTTTGGAGGCATTTTACAAAGCCGAATATGGCACAAAACCGGAAGGACCAACCAAGAAGTTTGGAGATGATAAGGTCTCTTAAAGTGTGATATCGACCCTAGACCAGTTTGACAGGGGTCGCTACAGACACCAAACTTATATAAAGCACATAACTATGGAGACCCATAAACGACGAAGGAACGTAACGACCAGTCGCTTCGAGTGCTGACATAACCTAAACAGATATAGGAGTATGTGCAGAGGCCACTATGGGACCAAGCCTTTGGTCCGCTTAATACAGACTCCACTCAAGAGGAAGAAACTCGAGACGTAAGACAGATAACCCACACCACTGGTCTCAGATTATACGCTCTGAAAGCATGACAATTTTATATCGTGTGGGTACAGTCTACCGAAGTGACTTGTTGGGAATATTGAACACCGTGGAAATTTAGTTTTCACATGATTACACTAATAATTACAATCATTTTAAAGTTTTCCCTCATAGGTATGTGAATTTCAGATCGTTGATATTCATTGTCTGTTAATGGCGTAGCCTAGAGTCTTCGCTCATATGGTGAGAAGATATGAATACTTGCAAATCATATCTCATATTATTAAATCTCTCATGTTTGATTCTCATCGTAAGCTAATAATCTAATGTACATAGATAATGTCCTCAGATATATAACACTCACTGAATGTAACGATACTCTTTTGGTGTTTGAGGAGTTTACCACAAACTATTGAATTGACTAGATGAGTCCGCCGCTAATGCTGTGATTAGTGAAAACTGATGTTCGTGACCCCAAATCATAAGTCTAGGAGAACAGGGTGCCCCCTCCTTTGAGTTCGTTGCGACGAATTCGGAACCACCAGTAAGGAGTCCAAATATGATATATTGCAAAGCTGAAGGGATTATAACCACTAATTATGTATCTCGAGTGGGTGAACGGCAATACTCCGTATTATAAGGAGGAAAATGGACCAGTGAAAACGCATCTTTATGTGTGAAATAGGAGGGTTAGAAGTGGGAAAAATTTCGATGAGTGGTGGTGGGTGAAACTCATTAAGTCTCAATGTATGGGGTACTACATAGAAAAGTGAAGATATATTAGCTGAGAGTCAAAGGTAGTCATAATGGAAGGCTCTAGCATCAAAAAGAATATAGAGAAAGGACATTGACACACTTCTAAATCGTATCCCCAATACTGGAGCGGCAATTTCAGAATCAGCCCGAGGAGTAAAGGAGTACTCCTCGCAAAAGTGTGAGAAGATGTACGAAAGTGTAGTGAGAGAAGCAAGTCAATCCAATCCTGAAAAAGGGAGGTACAATGCCCGAAATGGTCCACAGGATGGAAATAAAACGCGAAGGAATTCCTAAGCAAATGATAGATAATGGAGCATGGGAGATAAACTCTCTTTTACTTTCTTGCTAATAGAACAAAAATTTGAAACCTCACCTCCAGTGTCTTGAACTAGAAATGACATCAAACATTGATCGTTAGGGAAGTTTAGATAGTCAATAGTAAAACCTGGCTAAGAAGCTTAATGAATATGGGCTTGATGGTTAACCAGTCCCAAAAGACGAATATACGGTAAACCCATGTTTAGGAAGTGATTGAAGCCAAAGAGCAAGCTAACTTTACGGTGGAGACCAGAAGAAGTATGGTTGACTAGAAAACATATGAAAACAACTTGGAACTAGTCGGTGTAATCGATGATACTCTAGACTAGATAGAGCAGACCGAGCATGAAACTAAGCCACAGAAACTGCACAAAAAAAAGTGTCTATGCCAATGCACTAAATCATTTCACAATAGTCGGGGCGGGTTTATAAAAACCTCATAAGGAATCTATTGCTAATCAGTTAAGAAATCCCCAAAATCACGCCAAAGACGATTCCCAAAGCTGCCACTTGCCTAATATGTGCGTGCAAGAGTGTTCAGTGTTCGTTCTCATCCGCATTTAATATTATCAAATAACAGCTCTTAAGAGATCTTTGCGTCCCACCTCTGTGTTATTGTTACTTCACTCAACATATCTAAATTCGATTTGCACTTAGTATTAAGTTTCTCGTAACACAATACTATTGCTCAAATTCTTGTCACACAACTGTTATAAGAAGTTATCAGATGAAAGACCTCATTAGGATGATATGACGTCTCATCCTACTACTTTGATGAGGTCGTATGATTATCCCCGAGTTCATTACATCTGATCCCAATCGAGAGGGCCTCGGAACCACCATGGATAACCTTCCCTGAGCGAGGTCCCAACAAATGAGAATAACAGAGTATTGCTCGCTTAATCTTTTCTGGAGCCCCGTTATGTCCTTGTTGTCTGCTAATACTCATAAGCCTAGACACAATATTTGCTTGCTACACATAAACCCGCTAAAAAATAACAAATCACACAACAAAACACACATACGGTATGCTAACCAAAAAAAAAAAAATTAATAAAAATAAGAACGGCAAAACAAAGCCTCTTGCGAAATGGAAAGTGTCATCATCACACCAAACACAATGTTCTCAACGTCGGCATCAACGCGATGCGTTTTCCACTGCTATTTTCCCCTGGTTAATTTGATAACATCCGGACTAATGGGCAACAGTATTCTCTTCAGAATTGCCAATTTCAGTTAGTCGATTCATTCAGTGAACTAGCAGGAAAACATTAAAAGTGGCTAAGAGAAACGTACTAACTCCTAGCATTAGGACGAGAACAGAACAATAGGTGACAACGTTTGTTTTTCTTCAGACTAAGATGAGCATTGTATATAATTCACCGATGGTCCAGAATTCGAAATCATCCAGCTGTGTTATAATGATAGCGAAACTTATCAGAATTAGAAAGTGTAGAAGAATTACATAATTTTTATAGCTATGTACAAATACAAAACATACACCCTCATCTTTAGGTTCTGTAAATCTATTTGGAATTGTGATATATGACCTAGATGTAAAATCCAACCGACTAAACTTCCCAGTAACCTATTCCTTATCACCCTAGAATCACCCAACACATGAAGCCTAATTAGGATGTAAAAAAACTACTACTAGCGCCAAATATAATGTGTTTTGAACTCAAAAACCAAAGGAAATAGAGGTAAATCATTTATAATGAACAAGACAGTATAAACATGAATCAAAATAAGATAATTTAAAAAAATGAGATTCAGATTCTTTCTTCACCAAGACAATAGTCTTCAGTCTCAGAATAAAAAACCAGAATAAAATGAAAAACTAGGGTTTTTAAAGAATATATAGTCAGTTGTGAAAAACAAATCGGAGAGGGCAAACCCAAACAGCCAAGGACTGTACAAACCGTAAAATTGCCAAGTTCAACGACTGTATAGCGACTACCAGGTGGTCGACTTACGTCCCGAGTTCCCTGGATTGTCTGTAAGCCGACCAGGCTAAGGCAGTCCATTATTTTATGGCATCCGCAAATCTATTTGTGGAATTGTAAGACAACCCAGGACGTCGTTACGCCGGTCGCAGTATGGTCCCCCAGATCTTGTGGTCTTGTAGCGGACCAAGGTTGGCTCGCTATCACCGCCCATTTTCACTCCAAACTCCAGCTTGCTTGCCCCATTGGCCTTCCAAAACTCATCAATGAACGACTCTTCATTACCTGACAATAACCAAATGTAATGGAATGCAACCTAAATTATGTCCGAAAATTAGTTACTGATGCCTATTATTCAGAAATGACACTTAAAAGAGATGCAGACAAACACTTATGCTCACATATGAACCGATATCAACTCCCCGAGATGTCAGTTTTACTGTTCCATCAAGTGGTTACTATACTCTCGACATAACAAGAAAGACCCCGAGTAGATGGTTATGTGATAAATGGAGCTTTCAGAGACCCAAAAATACTACTTTATAGCTCCTTGCGTCACATTTCATTCATCCTTATAAATCTATGCAATGAGCATCATGCTTGTTTAGTAATTACATCCAACTTTCTCAAACCGTCTCCTTATTAAAGACTTCTTCAATTGCCGTTTCTAAATCTACGATTCTATGCAATTGTGTCTTATCAGCGTACCAAATCCAAGTCTTGCATGAATCACCCATACTCTCAACATTCTAGTTTGACAGATAATAATTGGCTGATATCCCTGCTATATTTGAAACATGCCTTCTCTTTAGATTTCTCTCGATCACTTGGACTTTGGAGCTCATAAATGTCCTCTCCCCAATAAGAGACGTCCTACACAATTGAATACGAAAAGTCAAAAATGCGACTTTAGAAGCAATATATTCTTTCGACAAACCTTACTCTACTTCAAAGATATGAAAAGAGCTAATGAATCTAACTATATTAGAGTCATAAATTGAGTTCCACCATTCTATCAGTAAAAAATTGATGTTTTACAAATAATCGATGCTATATCTACAAATTCTATTTGTTTGCGTCATTCCTATCTCACGCCAATTTCATCCCAATCACTTTCTAAACTCTTTTTTTTTGTTTTACTATGTTGTCCTTGATCTTATTTCTATTATATCGCTCTAATCCTAATGAAATTTTGCTTTCTTTTTCCTCTTTTAACCTACTATAATACTCACGGACATTATCTACTTCTTCTTTTTTTAATGAGTTTTTTGCTATGGTTTTAGGAGTTTAATGTTTTTTATTTTATCTTTTTCGAATTCCGCCGAGCTGTGCCTATCTATATCTTTTCATCTGTTTCTCATCACCTCGATAACCATGTATAAAAATATCACTCGAGTTTATTAACAGCAACACACCTCTCATTCACTAAATCGTCATAAACTTAAACCAAAGGTTTACTACTCGAAGCTTGTCAAATAGACACATTAATAACAAGCCCTCAATGTAACACAGACTCCAATACTCTCAAGGATAATACACATGACAAGTTATCAATAAAATGCTTATCACCTCAAGCGTGACACAAAAATTCAGAATTTACGAGTCTCAATATAGTTCACATTCTCTTCGAAAGTATTACCCGGGTTTTAAGAAGAGTAAACATTATGAAGGTCTTTTCTTCAAATTTTATAGGAATCCTCTGTTGACTCCGGGATAACAGGAATAGTAACCGTAACAACCCAAAAACGTACAATGAGATTCCTGGACCAGTCATACAAGCAAGGCCATAAGCAGGAGTAAGGCATTAAGATTCACCTAAGGCCCTAATTCTTTAGGATTTTTGGTTATTCGAATAGAGCAATGTCATATCACAACCAAAAACTAATGTTTTTTCTTCAAATAAGTAAGAGTTCAAGGCCTTCCCGCGAAGGGGTCAAGTTCCCAAGATATTCATGATAGCTACGCGCATCTGAAGATGTGTATGTGGATGATCAGAACTGTTGTCCTATTTCATAGTTTACGACTAAATATTGGTAAGGTAACAATCATTCATTTTCTGAAATTCGCTAGACTTAAAAGAGATGTCATAATGCATATAATACGCGTGCATAGACTCGTCAGATCTCTTAATCGAGTGAAAATATTGTGAAAAACGAAATGGATTTTACTATTGTTTGCTTAAAGATTTTTTCTTTTTTAGCTTTGTTTTTATTTTATGTACAATAGCTCACAAATGCATGCGAACAAGGAAGATCTGAAAAGAGTGTGAGGACATTTAAATTGGTACTATCCCAATGTCAACTTTGTATTTTACTCTTCTCTATGAAATTAGTAACTATTGATGAGTCGTGATAACAACACAGGTCTTCGGGGTGGGTTCTAATGGAAGGTAGGAACGGAGCTTACCAGACATAGAGTAAACAATAAACATACAAGAAAACCAATTCTTTACAATGTAGGTTTAAGACCGTTGACTCGGATTGAGTATTTTCGGTCTATCAATAAGATGGATTTTCGCGAGGCGTCATACTGTCCTTCTATATGTACTATAGTCCGTTTTCTGGACTATATTGTCTTTTGCCATCTGT
>CAJHQQ010005108.1:0-20413 GCA_905132885.1 Moricandia moricandioides | reverse complement strand
TCTTTCATCTGAGAAGGTTTTGACTTGATTCCAATTCGACGTGAGCCCCTGATGAGTTAAGTTTCCATGGCCGTCGAGTTTGATGGTTAACTCCTTGTGGTTGTTGAGATATGACCCTCGGACTGTCCCTATGTCAAGCTGGCGGCTAGACAGTTTCCAAGGTTTGATGGTTGCATCTTCAACTTAGCCAACAACCCATTCTTGATACTCTGATCATTATCATAGCTTCTCTTTTCCCAAATGGTAGATCTCAAAACAGTTTGACCTGTACTCACAGCAAGCAAATCAGGTTTCATGTTTTTCTTTGAGTTTAGATAGTTACCCCGGGTTGGTTTTCTTTGGAGATTGTTGTAGACTAAGTTCCTCTGGTGGTTTCTCTTTGATTTGAGAAGGAAACATGATTTCTTCTCCTGCTCCAGTAATCACTTCACCATTGACTCTAGTGACTTCTTCATCTCCAATTACATTTTGGTAATCTTTGCATTGGCTACTGAAGTTGTTTGCATATCTGGTGGCTTCCTTATCTTGATATGGTCAAGATGCAAGTCTTTTTGATCAACTTCAAACTCCTTATGACCCCAACTTGTTCTAGCACGAAGAGAGCACTCTCCAAGGGTGATAATCTTGTGGAAATATCCTCCAGGTCTCCACGAGTAGGTCTGTAACCTTCCAGCACAATCAGACATAAGTTCCTCTTGGGAAAGATCCAAACCGGCATGTTTTGCAAAACTAGCAATATCTTGATGATCAGAGGCCATTTTCTGCGTTGTCTGGTTTGTTGGATTCCGTGACTGATTTGGCTTCATTCTCCAGTTGGTTTCATAGTGAAACTCTTGCTGAGCTGAGACGTGCAACCCCTTATCTTCAAAGGATGAGAAATCTACAAAATCCAATGTTGGTGCAGCTGAACTCTTCTTAACCTGTTTGATCTTGTTTCTTCTGATTCAAGACCTCTCCTCCAGGCTCAAATACAACATGTCTCGTGTCCAAGTCGTGTCTTGATAGTTCCACTTCTCCTTTCTTGTACCAAACAAAAGGAGTGAACAGAAAAGTACCTAAGAAGGCCCTTTGGAAATCACATGGATCAAAGACAATTAGTTGATTCATTCTACAAGCTCTCTGAGGTTCCATGGGTGTCTTCTCTGCTACCATGTGTTGTTTTAAAGGGACCATGACGTTCTGAACAGGCTGTTCTTCTTTATGAAAGGTATGGGAGGTCACCTTGTCTTGATCTTCTTGGATAGGCGCAACTGGTGCTGGTTCTTGATGTTGTGTTTCAGTGGATGGACGTGTTGTGTTGGTCCGTTTGATTTGCTTCTCCACACCCATCATTACTTGTAACAATGCCTCCTTAACCTCTTCACTGAATAAACAGGATTGTTTATCTTCTTTAGATGGCTTAGAGACTGTCTTCTCCTTGTTATAACAGATTGGTTCCTTGCTAGATGATCCAATATCACTGAATGGACGTGATGTCATGCTGTCTTGTTGTTTGTGGACTGAGTTTGAGGAGCATAGCTTGGTCTCAAACGGCTTTAGAAGTACTTCCTTGGAACAAACTCTCTACGCATCATAGCCCTCATCTTAGGCCATGTTTCCACTGGTTCCTTTCCATCAAGGCTTTCAATCTTCTCCTCCCACTCAAGGTAGGCATCCGGATCAGCCTTGCCATGGAATGGGGGTATCTTGATCTTCAAACCAGCAAGCTCATCCCCCTGGTTCATCCTTCTCTTCTGGACACGCTAATGACTTTTTCCCAAGGATTTCCACTCTGATTTTGGTTGGATCTACTCTGTAACAGATTGAAAGATGGTTTTTTGATGGATATTGGCTGGATGGACGAATTAGGGTTTATGGATAGATGGGTTGAAAGGATTTGATCGATTGAAACACTGAGGGTTGCGGAAAAAACCTCAGATTCTTCACTCTCTCACTCTGGATTCGACACACCAGTCAGATTGAGAGCTTGTTGATTGTTTTGGGTTCACACTGTTGGAATACATGAGTGTTTGTCTCATGTCAAGAGAGTATTCATTTAACTTGTAACTGAATCCCCTTCAACCATACAACAGGAACTCACCATTCAAAGGAAGAGACAACCAACTGGTGGTTGAATCATCTTAAATAGCCTACACTATAACTAAGATCCTAGACAGTAAACTGGTTATGTGTGGAAAAGAAGCTCTAGTTTGAATCTATCCTTCTGCAGCAACACAACACTTTGAGTTTGTGTACTTAAGGAGAATGGGAATTAGAATCAGTAAGCTAGAGTAAGAATAGTAGATAAAGACGAGTTTAAGTGAGTTTTACAAGTATTAGGCTGCCTTAAGAGAAAGAGAGTTAAGGCAGCCTCAAAAACCATAACTCTAAACTCCTTACATTGTGAATATTGCTTAGACACAAGCAAGGGAGAGAGAGCCACGAAATTAGACTGAGAGAACTTGTATTGATACTGGATAAATGTTACAAGTGATGGAGAAGCCTTTAAATAGGCAATACACAAGACTAAATAATTATTAAAACAGGGAAACATAAACAAATAATTCTGTAGGAATGAGATGAAGCCAAAGGGGATAGAGCCAAGGTCTGGACGTGCAGGAAGAGTAGAAAGGGACAGGAGGTGAGGCACATCCTTCCTTGGTGATGCATCCCTAGGATGCTCTTTGGTTGATGGGAATGGATAGATCCTTGCAGGAACGAATCAGAGACTCAAGTCCTTCAAGGCGTGTGGATTGAATGGTGACACAAGAGGGATGGATGATCTCTTGATACTCCTAGATGAATAACTTGGATATGACACACCAAATTAGACACCCTTAGGTCTCTGGATATTACACACCAGAACTCGACACCTTCTAGAGAGAGAGAGAGCCGACAAGAATGAATGTAACTTGTTTAATAAAAGACTGGATGATTACATAAGGGTGTAGAGAACCCTTTAAATAGGAAACCAGAGAACATACTCTCTAGGGTTTCGACCATAAACCAAAAAAGGAAAGAAAGAAAACTATAGTCTAAGTTTAACATAAGTTTAGAATGAAATAAAAATGGAACTTCATGTAGTCTTGGACCGAGAATAACACTTAGGTGATTTGTAGACAAGTTGTGGCCTCGTTAAAAACCTTCCTCCTGGAAAACCTCGTGGGACAAAACCAAAAGCAAGGAAAAGAGCACGCACTCCATGTCTGCCTAGACACTACCTCAGTTTGGTGTAGAGATGGCTTGAATGGTGATCAAGACATCTCGGATCAAACCTTGTCCAAGACCTTCTTGTTGTGGATGTGAAGTGAGTAATCCAACAACATTCTCCTTTAGCTTCTTGACTCTGGAACGAGTCATGGGACCTTCAGGAATGGCTAGAGCATCCTCACCGAGTGGTTGATGCATTGTGGCTTCATGTGGCTCATCTAGACCCTCCTTGTCCTCCTTAGTGATCCGGTCCATGATCACCTCATATGCACTCTTAAAGGTTGCATGCTTGGTGCTTTCCAGGATCACATCATCCCCTCCCTCTTCAAAAAGATTTGTCCTCAAATCTGTTTTACCTACAATAGAGGGGACCAAGTCAGTAACATTGAAGTTTAAAATCAGATTACACTTACCTTGCAAGCCTCTTTGATAGGCATTGTTGCTGACTGGTTTTGATAGGTATAAGGCATTAACCCATTTAGTTCCTGATATATTGAAACAAAGCACGTTAGCACATGAAAGTTTATCAAAGAGTAATAATCTTATTCCAAATTGGTTTTTGCTCGGTTTTGGCTTGTGTGCTGCTTCTGGTGGTGCTTCTTTGATGAGGATGAAGCTAGTGACGTCCTGGTGCTTATCCTGATCCAAATCAGGTGGCTTGAACCGCTTGTCTTCCACATGCTTGTTCTTTCTTCTTGTATGCTTCCAAGCTTCATCATAACCTGCACATGGCTCTTTTGACAAAAACAAGTGCATCATATCTGTGTAATGGGTAAAAGAACTTTTGAAAACATGATCACTTACCTTAGCATGCTCACCTGGTCGCCATATATAGGATTGAGATGTTTTAAACTCAGGAAAATTCAAAGATAGCCAATACAGGATCACCCGATTTGTAGAACCCATAACTCTTTCATATGAGAAGGTTTTGACTTGATTCCAATTCGACGTGAGCCCCTGATGAGTTAAGTTTCCATGGCAGTCGAGTTTGATGGTTAACTCCTTGTGGTTGTTGAGATATGACCCTCGGACTGTCCCTATGTCAAGGCTGGCGGCTAGACAGTTTCCAAGGTTTGGTGGTTGCATCATCAACTTAACCAACAACCCATTCTTGATACTCTGATCATTATCATAGCTTCTCTTTTCGAAAATGGTAGATCTCAAAACAGTTTGACCTGTACTCACAGCAAGTAAATCAGGTTTCATGTTTTTCTTTGAGTTTAGATAGTTACCCCGGGTTGGTTTCTTTGGAGATTGTTGTAGACTAAGTTCCTCTGGTGGTTTCTCTTTGATTTGAGAAGGAAACATGAGTTCTTCTCCTGCTCCAGTAATCACTTCACCATTGACTCTAGTGACTCCTCCATCTCCAATTACATTTTGATAATCTTTGCATTGGTACTGAAGTTGATGCATATCTGGTGGCTTCCATATCTTGATATGGTCAAGATGCAAGTCCTTTTGATCAACTTCAAACTCCTTATGACCCCAACTTGTTCTAGCACGAACAGAGCACTCTCCAAGGGTGATAATCTTGTGGTAATATGGTACGGCCGTAGAATGGCTGTCTCTCCCTGGATCACTTGAAGGGGGCGTGGGTGGATGATAGATGATGGTGATGGACTTTGCTAAAGAGCTATGGATTGCTCAGAAGCTGTTTTGCTACTCTCAAACGCAGGATAACCCTGGGTATTGTCTGAGATGGATCACAGAAGTTGAATTCTTCCTTAGTGTGATGTAAAACACGTCCACAATGTGAACAAAGGAGACAAGTCTCCAGAACAATCAGGTTTTGCACCAAAAGGCAGTTTTTATTGAAAATATCGATTGAATGAGTACATGAACGTGAAAGAGGCTTATAATGCCTAAACTAAATCCCTAATCCTTAACCATATTGGTTTAGGACGTCCTAATCCAATTTAAGATTGGTTTACTACTCCTAATCCTATTAAAACTTGGTTTACATAACTGAAATTACAAATAAAATAAATAAACCAACAAGCTGGTTCTTCTTTGGTTTCCTCCTTGGCACGACTTGAACTTGATTTGGAGTGTCTCCTAATGGGTTTTAGATCCTCCACGTCCTTTTGGTCCAGCAAGAAAGCAAGTGGATCAAGCATCTGGTTGCAACTCTCTTTTTGGGCTGAAAAAGCCTTATTTTGAGCAACTTCAAATCTAACCCAATCCAGAAACTTCCTGACATGTTTTCCTTGTTATCCATACATAATTGGACGAGGAGAATGGTCTCCATAGCTCCTGTTAAGCTCAGGTATGTTGCTGATCTTTCCTGGATTGTTTATCGTCCATCTGAATGCACCTTTATCGCCTTCTTCAGGTTCAATCAGCTCATCCTCTTCAGACTCGTCCAGTTCAGCATCACTTCCTGATTCATCCAACTTAAACAGATTCAGCTTCCCATCTGATACTTCTCCATTTATGGTTGTACCAAGGCATCTTCCCTTCTCTCTATCCAGAACCTCATAGATCATTCCAATGAGACCATGAAACTGTCCATTAAGCCAAGCATTGATCAGTAGCTTAGCCATTCCATACATTGAATCCCATATCTTGAGTTTGAGACTGATCAGGCTGATCAAGGCTGCACCATTCCCTCCTCCTTTAAAAGGATTTGTCCTCAAATCCAAGACTTGTAAACAAATAGGTCCATGATCAGTTAATTCCAATGTTCCTGTGCTGCGAATGAGAAATATCATCACAAACTGAGTCTCTCCAGGGTCAAACACAAAGTATTGCAACCCCTCTTCATGCCACAAGAACTGCTTCGAATTGTGCTTAATATCATTAGCTATTAAAGCAGATGGTTCCTCCACTTTGTTAAGTTTGAGGCTGACTGCTTCTCTCCATGATGATGCCTCACACGTTCTGCTCATGAACATGAGACCATATACTCTCAGTTTATTCTCCTTCTGATCAGGTGGTCGTGTGGTTTGGTCCCCATACTCATCCTCCACTTCTGGCTTGTCTTTAACCACCACCAGTTTCTGTATTTCTCCTCTCAGGTTATCCTGATTAGTTATGAACCTGATCAAGGACGTGTTGCCTCCTGACTCTCCTTCATTCTCTCTGAAACTAGTTTGTATCACACCATTCTCTCTCCCTTTAAAAAGATTTGACCACAAATCTTGTTTTTCAAGAGTGAATGAACCTTGCAAATTGAGCTTGAATGCAGCTGCTTTCTGATCCAGAATTTTTTTATTTCTTCTGATCACACACAAGCTTCCTCCTGGTTCAAACACAACTTGTTGCAGGCCCTTGACAACTCTCAGATGCTCCACTAAGCTGAGCTGAAGACATACCATAGGTTTGATCAGAAACTGACAAGATAAACTCTTAAAGCTATCACCTTTCTCAACAGTAGAAAGCACCAATTCAAGAGCATTAGATGACCCTCCAGGAACTTTTTCTTCTTGTTTTCTTTGATCAGGCACGTGGCCACACTCAGCTTCTGCAACTTGTGCATCCTCCTCTAGTTTTAGACAAAGAGCTGTTGGTTCTGGTTCAGTTTTATGACTCTCCTCAATCTGTTTTATTGGTGAAGCTAATATAGAAGCTTGCAGCTTTTCCTCCTCTTGTTTCAATGATAGAACAGGAACCACAGATCTTCTCTCAGCCGGTTTTGATGGCAATTCAGACCAACATGCAGGCTGATCTAAAGTAGTAAGCTTTGTTGCTGCTTCTGGTTTTAGTTTTGGAAGGTTCCACTGCGAGACGAACCTCTTCTTCATCAAGGTCTTCATCTCAACCCATGAAATAATTTGTGGTTTTTTTGCAAATCTCCTAGTTTGATAAACTCTCTGCCACCATGAGAATGCACTTCCACAGAGTCCATTGACTGCTAGACATACCTTTTTCCTTTCTGTGTAGTATTGGAGTCCAAAGAAAAACTCCATCTTCTTTTCCCAATCAAGGTATGCCTCTGTATCAATCTTCCCATAGAAGAATGGAATTGTAAGCTCTTCTTCATATCCAGACATAGAATACAGCTTGTTAACTGATAGATTTCGTGCTCCCTTGTTAAAAACTTCAAACCCTAACCTTCAAGAGGCTCTGATACCACTTGGTACGGCCGTAGAATGGCTGTCTCTCCCTGGATCACTTGAAGGGGGCGTGGGTGGATGATAGATGATGGTGATGGACTTTGCTAAAGAGCTATGGATTGCTCAGAAGCTGTTTTGCTACTCTCAAACGCAGGATAACCCTGGGTATTGTCTGAGATGGATCACAGAAGTTGAATTCTTCCTTAGTGTGATGTAAAACACGTCCACAATGTGAACAAAGGAGACAAGTCTCCAGAACAATCAGGTTTTGCACCAAAAGGCAGTTTTTATTGAAAATATCGATTGAATGAGTACATGAACGTGAAAGAGGCTTATAATGCCTAAACTAAATCCCTAATCCTTAACCATATTGGTTTAGGACGTCCTAATCCAATTTAAGATTGGTTTACTACTCCTAATCCTATTAAAACTTGGTTTACATAACTGAAATTACAAATAAAATAAATAAACCAACAAGCTGGTTCTTCTTTGGTTTCCTCCTTGGCACGACTTGAACTTGATTTGGAGTGTCTCCTAATGGGTTTTAGATCCTCCACGTCCTTTTGGTCCAGCAAGAAAGCAAGTGGATCAAGCATCTGGTTGCAACTCTCTTTTTGGGCTGAAAAAGCCTTATTTTGAGCAACTTCAAATCTAACCCAATCCAGAAACTTCCTGACATGTTTTCCTTGTTATCCATACATAATTGGACGAGGAGAATGGTCTCCATAGCTCCTGTTAAGCTCAGGTATGTTGCTGATCTTTCCTGGATTGTTTATCGTCCATCTGAATGCACCTTTATCGCCTTCTTCAGGTTCAATCAGCTCATCCTCTTCAGACTCGTCCAGTTCAGCATCACTTCCTGATTCATCCAACTTAAACAGATTCAGCTTCCCATCTGATACTTCTCCATTTATGGTTGTACCAAGGCATCTTCCCTTCTCTCTATCCAGAACCTCATAGATCATTCCAATGAGACCATGAAACTGTCCATTAAGCCAAGCATTGATCAGTAGCTTAGCCATTCCATACATTGAATCCCATATCTTGAGTTTGAGACTGATCAGGCTGATCAAGGCTGCACCATAATACTCTCCAGGTCTCCACGAGTAGGTCTGTGACCTTCCAGCACAATCAGACATAAGTTCCTCTTGGGAAAGATCCAAACCGGCATGTTTTGCAAAACTAGCAATATCTTGATGATCAGAAGGCCATTCTCTGTGTTGTCTGGCTTGTTGGATCCGTGACTGATTTGGCTTCATTCTCCAGTTGGTTTCATAGTGAAACTCTTGCTGAGCTGAGACGTGCAACCCCTTATCTTCAAAGGATGAGAAATCTACAAAATCCATTGTTGGTGCAGCTGAACTCTTCTTAACCTGTTTGATCTTGTTCTTCTGATTCAAGACCTCTCCTCCAGGCTCAAATACAACATGTCTCATGTCCAAGTCGTGTCTTGATAGTTCCACTTCTCCTTTCTTGTACCAAACAAAAGGAGTGAACAGAAACGTACCTAAGAAGGTCCTTTGGAAATCACATGGATCAAAGACAATTAGTTGATTCATTCTATGAACTCTCTGAGGTTCCTTGGGTGTCTTCTCTGCTACTATGTGTTGTGTTAAAGGGACCATGACGTTCTGAACAGGCTGTTCTTCTTTATGAAAGGTATGGGAGGTCACCTTGTCTTGAGCTTCTTGGATAGGCGCAACCGGTGCTGGTTCTTGGTACGGCCGTGGAATGGCTGTCTCTCCCTGGATCACTTGAAGGGGGTGTTGATGGATGAAAGATGATGGTGATGGACTTTACCTTAGAGCTATGGACTGCTCAAAGGTTGTTTTGCTGCTCCTGAGACACAGGATAACCCTGCTTAGTGTCTAGGATGGATCACAGAAGGTCACTCTTCTTAATGTGATATAGAATTGTTCACCTACGTGAACAAAGAGACAAGAGTCTCCAAGGATCGATCTGGTTTGCACCAAAGAAAATAAATTTATTGAATGAAAGTTTTTGATACAAAACGTGGTGCTGCTGTTAAAAGCATAAAACTAAAAACCCTAAACCAAAACCAAGTCGGTTTGGTGAAAATCAAGTCCTAATCCTATTGCTAATTGGTTTATGATAACCAAACTTAATCCTAATTGGTTTACACTTAATTAAATCATAAATAAACTGAAAATAAACCATCTTAGGCGTGCCTAATCTTCTTGGGCCAGTCATAATCCAAGCTGGCTTGTCTTTCCACTTTTTGGGCCGATAAAGGCCATTTTCGAACAACTCTTGCTTGGGCTCGATCCATCTTGTTTCTGGTCCGACCAAGTGCCTCATTAAGCTCATTTTGATGATGAAAATGCTCCTGATAATCCAATTGCACCTCTGGTTCTTCATCTTCCATTTCCAACTCATTTCTCGGCCATATCGGTTTAACCAGTCCATTTCTCGATTATACCAGATCACCCATTTCATTTCCTCTCCAACCAGCTTCCTTTCACCCATTTCCTGATCAATTATATTGCATACCAGTCTTCCATGCTGGTTCATAGTCATTCTTTTCTCTATACAGGCCTCATCAAGATCCGTAGCCTTTTCTCGGTCCAATACCTCATGAATAAGGCCAATAAGCTCTCCAATAAGCCCATTAGGTCGTCTTGTGACCCATTGCTTTTCTGGTACATGGATTGGCTTCCAAAACTTGAGTTTTATGATGATCCAGGTCGCACCATTCCCTCCTCCTTTAAAAGGATTTGTCCTCAAATCCAGCTCTTCAAGGATGAATGGACAGTCCAATCTCAGCTTCTTTGTTTCTCTTTGGAACAGGGTGTTGCTTAATCCTTTTTGCACGTTTATATTCCCTCCAGGCTCAAACACAAAGCTTTGTAAAGGCTTCACACGTCCTAGATGCTTCACTCTACTATGCTCATTACAATCAACACTTAGAGCAAGAAATTTCTGCTCCTTGTTTAACTCAGATCTCATTGCCTCTAATTGAACTTCTCTCCACTGATACCAAACACAAGCCTTGATCTTAGCCTTCTGGGAACGTGATCTCAGCTTATACTCACAAGAAACTACCATTGGCTCTTCTTTTCATGTAAGAACCCTTCCAAATAAAGCTTCATTGCTGCTGCTATTTCGATCACGGTGTTGTTGATGCTCTTATGCACACACAAGCTCCCTCCTGGTTCAAAAACAAGGTGTTGCAGGCCCTTGTTAAACCTCATATGCTCCACTAGGATAGTCTGAATCCATACAGAAGGTTTGGTTAGTAGATCACAAGAAAAATATTCAATGACTTCACCTTCTTCAACCATAGTTGTAAATGCAGATTCATGAGCTTTAGGTGATTCATTAAGCACTCCTTCTTCAGCTTGGTTTTGACCAGGCACGTGATCACATACAACTAATGATCTCTCCTCTTGTTTCAGATCGGTTTCCAAGTTGTCTGCTTGACAAAGAGTGGTTGGTTCTGATTCAAACTCTTGTTCTCTCTCACCCTGTTTTGCTGCAGTTTCTTGTTTCTTCTCTGCTGGTTCCTTCTTGTAACGACTTAGCTCATCATCTCTGGATTCTGGACGTGGGACTGACCTCTGTTTTGGGTCTTTCATCACAGAAGTGAGTGATTGATCTATCATGTTCTTGAGGTGTTCCTTGAACTGTGGGCTTTGCAATTCATCAAGATATGCTTCATGTAGCTGCAACTTTCTTTGTTCCTCACGACTATAGTAGGACTTTGGCTCATCTCTGGATGTCCTAACACGTTCTTTACCTTCCCTAGCTTGGCTTTGCATCCTTTCCAAATCGGTTTGCCCATACCTCTTGGCAACAAACCTTTTCTTCATGACAGCCTTCATCTCATACCAAGAAGAAATTTGTTGCTCTCCATATTGTCTCCTAATATTAGCTGTCTGATACCACCAATCAAGTGCATATCCATATAAACCAGTAGATGCCAATTGAGCCTGCTTCTCTGCTGTGTACTCCTGACACTTGATAATTAAATCCATCTCCTTTTCCCAATCTAGGTATGTATCTGGATCAAAGTCTCCATAGAAGGGTGGAATCTGGATCTGTTTTTTTTTCTTTGCAACTCCCTTGTTGCTTTGCGCTCAGCATTCTCTTCATGGTTTCTTTTTCTTTCAAAAGAATACATATGAGACTGCTGGATATGATAGATCACGTGATTTAGGTTAAGAACAAAATCCCCAAACCTTCAAGTGGCTCTGATACCACTTGGTACGGCCGTGGAATGGCTGTCTCTCCCTGGATCACTTGAAGGGGGTGTTGATGGATGAAAGATGATGGTGATGGACTTTACCTTTGATGCGTCCCTAGGATGCTCTTTGGTTGATGGGAGTGGATAACCCTTGCAAGAACGAATCTAAAGACTCAAGTCCTTCAAGGCGTGTGGATCGGATGGTGACACAAGAGGGATGGATGAACTCTTGATACTCCTAGATGAATGGTTTGGATATTACACACCAAACTAGACACCCTTCACTCTGGATATGACACACCAGAACTCGGCACACTTCTTTTAGAGAGAGAGAGAGCCGCAAAAGATGAGTAACTTGTATAGAAAAGAATCGATGAGTACAATGGGGTATAAGGCACCCTTTAAATAAGAAAACCCGAGACATGCCTAGGGTTTTCGACCAATAACCAAAAAAGGAAAGAAAGCAAAACTATAGTTTATAAGTTAAATGAAATAAAATGGAACTTCATGTAGTCTTGGACCGAGTGTAGCACTTAGGTGATTTGTAGACATGTTGTGGCCTCGTTAAAAACCTTCCTTCTAGAAAACCTCGTGGGACAAAACCAAAAGCAAGGAAAAGAGCACGCACTCCATGTCTGCCTAGACACTACCTCAGTTTGGTGTAGAGATGGCTTGAATGGTGATCAAGACATCTCGGATCAAACCTTGTCCAAGACCTTCTTGTTGTGGATGTGAAGTGAGTAATCCAACAACATTCTCCTTAAGCTTCTTGACTCTGGAACGAGTCATGGGACCTTCAGGAATGGCTAGAGCATCCTCATCAAATGGTTGATGCATAGTGGCTTCATGTGGCTCATCTAGACTCTCCTCATTGTCCTCCTTAGTGATCCGGTCCATGATCACATCATCCCCTCCCTCTTGAAAAGGATTTGTCCTCAAATCTGGTCCATCTACAACAAAAGGAGCCAAGTCAGTGATATTGAAACTATTTGATACATCGTACTTACCTTGGAGATCAAGCTTGTAGGCATTGTCATTGATCTTGTGGATGATCTCAAAGGGTCCATCAACCCTTGGCATCAGCTTGGACTTCCTCTCGTTGGGGAACCTATCCTTCCTTAGGTGCAACCAGACTTGGTCACCAACTTCAAAGGTTCTCACACGTCTCCCCTTGTTTGCTTGCTTCTCATACAGCTTGGTCTTCTGCTCAATGTTTAGTCTAGCCTTCTCATGAATCTGTTGAACCAACTCGGCTTTCTTCTTGCCATCTATACTTGTCCTTTCACACTCAGGTAAAGGCATTAGATCCAAAGGAGAGGTGGGATTGAACCCATAAACAATTTCAAAGGGTGAATACTTGGAAGCAGAATGCATAGCATGATTGTATGCAAATTCACAATGTGGTAAGTATTCTTCCCATGTTCTTAAGTTCTTCCTAATGAATGCACGCAGGAGTGTCCCTAATGTCCTATTAACTACCTCAGTTTGCCCATCAGTTTGTGGATGACATGTAGTAGAGAACAAAAGCTTAGTGCCTAACTTAGACCAAAGTGTCTTCCAAAAGTAACTAAGAAACTTAGTGTCCCTATCAGAAACTATGGTTCTAGGCATGCCATGCAAACGTACAACCTCCTTAAAGAACAAGTTAGCTATATGCAATGCATCATCAGTCTTATGACATGCTATGAAATGTGCCATCTTAGAGAACCTATCAACAACAACAAAGATAGAGTCCTTTCCAGTCCTAGTTCTAGGCAAACCAACAATGAAGTCCATAGAAATGTCATTCCAGGGATGGTGTGGAATAGGTAAAGGAGTATACAAACCCTGGTTTTGAACTTGTGATTTGGCATGCTTGCAAGTAGCACACCTTTCACATATCCTCTCCACATCTCTCTTCATATGCGGCCAATAGAAGTGATCCTGTAAAACCTTTAGAGTCTTGGCAATCCCAAAGTGTCCCATTAGACTGCCCCCATGGGATTCCCTGACAAAAAGATCTCTCAAAGAGCAATTAGGCACACACAATCTATTGTCATAGAACAAGTAATCCTCCTTTCTAAAGTAATGCCCTGAGGCATACTTAGCACATGAAGCATAAGCTTCCTTGAAATCATGATCAGTATCATACATGTCTTTTATCTGCTCAAACCCAAGCAACTTAGCATCTAAAGTTGTCAAGAGAACATACCTCCGAGATAGTGCATCAGCAACTACATTCTCCTTACCTTGTTTATACTTGATCACGTATGGAAAGGTCTCAATGAATTCAACCCACCTTGCGTGTCTCTTGCTAAGCTTACTCTGCCCTTTTAGATACTTGAGGGACTCATGATCAGTGTGGATGACAAACTCCTTGGGCCACAAGTAGTGTTGCCACGTTTGTAATGCCCTCACCAAGGCATAGAGCTCTTTGTCATAAGTTGCATAGTTGAGTGTGGCTCCTCCAAGCTTCTCACTGAAGTATGCAATGGGTTTCCTATCCTGCATCAACACGGCACCAATACCAATTCCTGATGCATCACATTCTATTTCAAAGGTTTTAGCAAAATCAGGGAGCATAAGAAGAGGTGATTGAGTAAGCTTCTCTTTTAGGCTTTGGAAAGCCTTCTCTTGTGCTTCTCCCCATTTGAAACCAACATCCTTCTTGATAACTTCAGTTAAGGGAGCTGCAATGGTGCTAAAGTCCTTGACAAATCTTCTATAGAAGCCGGCAAGTCCATGGAAGCTCCTCACTTCTCCTACTGAGGTTGGACTCGGCCATTCCTTGATTGCCTTGATCTTCTCTTCATCAACCTTAACTCCATCTGCACTCACAACAAAGCCTAGGAAAACCAAGTTATCCGTGCAAAAGGTGCACTTCTTTAGGTTGGCATAAAGCTTCTCATTCCTTAGAACACTCAAGACAGCCTTAAGATGATCTAAATGCTCTTCTAGGTTCTTGCTATACACTAAGATGTCATCAAAGTATACTACAACCGATATGCCTATGAATGATCTAAGAACATGATTCATTAGCCTCATGAATGTACTAGGTGCATTGGTTAATCCAAATGGCATAACTAACCATTCATACAATCCATGCTTAGTTTTAAATGCAGTTTTCCATTCATCTCCTTCTTTCATCCTAATCTGATGATAACCACTTTTTAAATCAATCTTAGAAAAGATGCATGAACCATGTAACTCATCAAGCATATCATCTAATCTAGGGATAGGGTGGCGATACTTCACTGTGATGTTGTTGATTGATCTACAATCAACACACATACGCCATGTTCCATCCTTCTTGGGCACTAGGAGCACTGGCACAGCACATGGGCTCAAACTCTCCCGGATATAGCCCTTCTCCATGAGTTCTTCCACTTGTCTTTGCAACTCCTTGGTCTCAACCGGATTGCTTCTATATGCTGGACGGTTTGGAAGTGTTGATCCTGGCACAAAGTCTATTTGGTGCTCAATCCCTCTCAATGGTGGTAAACCAATGGGATTGTCCTCTGGAAACACATCTTGGAACTCCTGCAAAAGAGAAACCATCTCACTCGGATACACCGGTGTAGGGTCAGTTAAGTTCAAGAGTGTCTCTTTAAACACAAGTAATATGGCTGATTGTTTAGAGTTGAGAGTTCTTTTGATATCACCCATGTTTGCATAGAAGTTTGGCTGCTTAGATTGAGCCGGTTTTAGATCAATCTCCTTCTTCTTTTGGAGTTGAACTTGGTCTTGTTGCACTTCCTTGGGTGTCAAGGGAACCAGTGTAGTCTTCTTGCCCTTGAACAGAAAGGAATGCTTGTTGGTGAAGCCATCATGGATCACACGCCTATCAGATTGCCATGGCCTTCCAAGGAGTATGTGACCAGCTTGCATTGGCAACACATCACACAAGACTTCATCTTCATACCTCCCAATGGATAGGGGAATAAGAACTTGACTTGAGACCTTCATGGTGCCTTCTTCATTCAGCCATTGCAACCGGTATGGCTTGGGATGCTTTTGAACCTTCAAACCCAACTTCTGGACCATTGTCTCACTCGCAGCATTCACACAACTCCCTCCATCTACAATGAGGCTGCACACTTTTCCTTGGACCAAGCACCGGGTGTAGAAGAGGTTCTCACGCTGCTCTAGCTCCTCAGCCTTGTTTTGCAAGCTTAGAAGTCTTCTTGCCACTAAAAGCTTCCCCTGGACTGGTCCTTCTTCAAGCTCTTCTTCAGTTCCTTCTTGGTCAGACTCGGTGTTGTCTTCTCCTGAGGTGTACTCTCCATCTTCTCGCAAGAACATGACTCTCTTGTTGGTACACTCATTGGCATAGTGTCCTCTTCCTTGGCACTTGAAGCACTTGACATCACGAGCTCTGGAACTGGATGCCTCAACCTTGCCTTTGCCCTTGTCAAGAGCACTAATCGGTTTGGCCTCTTCTCTTGGATAGGACTTGTTGTCCTTTTGGAATGGTTTAGACTCCTTAGCATAAGGTGTCTTCTCTTCCTTGTTGTGGTGTAACCGGTTGGAGCCATACTGATTGCGTGAGGGCCCTCTCCTCTTGAGTTGTTGCTCAACAAGAATGGCCTTGTGTAGCATCTCTTCTAGCTCCACATAATGTTGCATCTCAACATTGTCTTGTATCTCTCGGTTTAAGCCACAAAGGAACCTTGACATGGTTGCTTCTCTATCCTCTGATATGTTGGCCCTCAACATAAGCAACTCCATCTCTTGGTAATACTCCTCCACTGATCTTGAACCTTGTGTAAGCTTCCTCAACCGGTGGTGCAAGTCTCTAAGGTAATGGCTTGGAACAAACCTCTTGCGCATGATTGACTTCATCTCTGTCCAAGTCTCAACCGGTTCTTCTCCATTCCTTCTACGAGTTGTGAGGTATTGATCCCACCAACTCAAGGCATAGTCATAGAATTCAGTAGCAGCAATTTGAATCTTCTTGTGGTTGGTGTATTGCTTGCACTGGAAGACTAGCTCAATCTTCTTCTCCCATTCAAGATATGCATCCGGATCAGCCTTGCCATGGAATGGGGGTATTTTGATCTTCAAACCGGCAAGATCATCACCTTGATTCCCTCTTCTCTCATGGGCACGTCTAGGTCTTCTGGAGGATGAGCTGAAGTGATCATACTCGTCATCAGTCTCCTCATAACCATCATGCTCTTGGCGAGTGGTTTGGCGATGTGCTTGGTGTGCCGCTTGTGGCCTCTCTTCTCTCCTAGTCTCTTGGTTTGGTAAGTGACTAGTGGCTCTCCTTATGTCTTCTCTCAGTTCTCTCCGGATGTCATTGAGGTTGGTCCTCATCATCTCGGTCATGGTTGCTACCATGCTTTGGTTAAGTTGCTCGGTCATAGCTTCCATGAGGAGTTTGTTTCTCCGGACGAGTTCAGCCTCTTCCTCAGACTCGGACACCATTGTTCCTGCTTAACAACAAACAAGACAACCAGTAAAGAGTTCTAGGGAAGGAGACAAGCAAAAAGGAAAGGAAAAACAAGTAAAAAGGCAAAGACAACAATCGTACAAAGCAAGACAAAAGTGAAATGGAAATTGCCTAAGAAAAGGAAATCGGTTCAAGCAAAATGGAATAAGTTTATGCAAAAAGGAAAAACCTCTAAACCTTTTCCTAAACACTCCTAAGGTTTACTAGCAACCTAACAAGCTTACTTTACTCGTGTTCTAGGTGATAAACAACTTAGACACAAGAACAAAGTGATCGACAATGAAGATGCATGCGGCTAGGGTTACTCTCTCTCTAGGGTTTCCGAAAAAACCAAAAAAGGAAAGTCTAAGAATGCTTGTCTAATCTATTATGAATCTCGAGCAGCCCTAAACAAAGTAGTCTAATGCTTATTCAAGATGTTATGGATGCTACACGGATGCAAGAATCAAAAACAAGCAAGAACAAAAACAAAGAACAATCGCAAGGAGAGAGAGCGAGTATTTCTTTTCTAGTTATGCGAATGATAAACTCAAGGAAACAAGAAACAAAACAAAGAGAGAACGAGTACTTCCCAACCAAAGTTGCTCTGATACCACTTGATGCGTCCCTAGGATGCTCTTTGGTTGATGGGAGTGGATAACCCTTGCAAGAACGAATCTAAAGACTCAAGTCCTTCAAGGCGTGTGGATCGGATGGTGACACAAGAGGGATGGATGAACTCTTGATACTCCTAGATGAATGGTTTGGATATTACACACCAAACTAGACACCCTTCACTCTGGATATGACACACCAGAACTCGGCACACTTCTTTTAGAGAGAGAGAGAGCCGCAAAAGATGAGTAACTTGTATAGAAAAGAATCGATGAGTACAATGGGGTATAAGGCACCCTTTAAATAAGAAAACCCGAGACATGCCTAGGGTTTTCGACCAATAACCAAAAAAGGAAAGAAAGCAAAACTATAGTTTATAAGTTAAATGAAATAAAATGGAACTTCATGTAGTCTTGGACCGAGTGTAGCACTTAGGTGATTTGTAGACATGTTGTGGCCTCGTTAAAAACCTTCCTTCTAGAAAACCTCGTGGGACAAAACCAAAAGCAAGGAAAAGAGCACGCACTCCATGTCTGCCTAGACACTACCTCAGTTTGGTGTAGAGATGGCTTGAATGGTGATCAAGACATCTCGGATCAAACCTTGTCCAAGACCTTCTTGTTGTGGATGTGAAGTGAGTAATCCAACAACATTCTCCTTAAGCTTCTTGACTCTGGAACGAGTCATGGGACCTTCAGGAATGGCTAGAGCATCCTCATCAAATGGTTGATGCATAGTGGCTTCATGTGGCTCATCTAGACTCTCCTCATTGTCCTCCTTAGTGATCCGGTCCATGATCACATCAACCTTAGAGCTATGGACTGCTCAAAGGTTGTTTTGCTGCTCCTGAGACACAGGATAACCCTGCTTAGTGTCTAGGATGGATCACAGAAGGTCACTCTTCTTAATGTGATATAGAATTGTTCACCTACGTGAACAAAGAGACAAGAGTCTCCAAGGATCGATCTGGTTTGCACCAAAGAAAATAAATTTATTGAATGAAAGTTTTTGATACAAAACGTGGTGCTGCTGTTAAAAGCATAAAACTAAAAACCCTAAACCAAAACCAAGTCGGTTTGGTGAAAATCAAGTCCTAATCCTATTGCTAATTGGTTTATGATAACCAAACTTAATCCTAATTGGTTTACACTTAATTAAATCATAAATAAACTGAAAATAAACCATCTTAGGCGTGCCTAATCTTCTTGGGCCAGTCATAATCCAAGCTGGCTTGTCTTTCCACTTTTTGGGCCGATAAAGGCCATTTTCGAACAACTCTTGCTTGGGCTCGATCCATCTTGTTTCTGGTCCGACCAAGTGCCTCATTAAGCTCATTTTGATGATGAAAATGCTCCTGATAATCCAATTGCACCTCTGGTTCTTCATCTTCCATTTCCAACTCATTTCTCGGCCATATCGGTTTAACCAGTCCATTTCTCGATTATACCAGATCACCCATTTCATTTCCTCTCCAACCAGCTTCCTTTCACCCATTTCCTGATCAATTATATTGCATACCAGTCTTCCATGCTGGTTCATAGTCATTCTTTTCTCTATACAGGCCTCATCAAGATCCGTAGCCTTTTCTCGGTCCAATACCTCATGAATAAGGCCAATAAGCTCTCCAATAAGCCCATTAGGTCGTCTTGTGACCCATTGCTTTTCTGGTACATGGATTGGCTTCCAAAACTTGAGTTTTATGATGATCCAGGTCGCACCAGTTCTTGATGTGGTGTTTCAATGGATGGACGTGTTGTGTTGGTCCGTTTGATTTGCTTCTCCACACCCATCATTACTTGTAACAATGCCTCCTTAACCTCTTCACTGAATAAACAGAATGGTTTATCTTCTTTAGATGGCTTAGAGACTGGTTCCTTTCCATCAAGGCTTTCAATCTTCTTCTCCCACTCAGCTTTGCCATGGAATGGGGGTATCTTGATCTTCAAACCAGCAAGCTCATCTCCCTGGTTCATCCTTCTCTTTTGGACACGCCTATGTCTTCTTGAGGATGAACTGAGGTGCTCATACTCATTGTTAGTCTCCTCATAACCAACATGTTCTTGGCGAGTTGCATGAGGTCTCTCCTCTCTCCTCTCTCTTTCTCTCCTAGTCTCTCGGTTTGGTGCTTGACTAGTAGCTCTCCTGATGTCTTCTCTAAGCTCTCTCCTGAGGTCATTGAGGTTGGTCCTCATCATCTCGGTCATGGTTGCTACCATGTTTTGGTTAAGTTGAGCCGACATAGCCTCCATGAGATACTTGTCCTTCCTGGCGAGTGAAGCTTCTTCTTAAGACTCGGCTTCCATGCTTCCTGCACGCAAAGGTAACCAAAATAACCAGTAAAAGGTTTCTAGGGAACAAGACAAGCAAAAAGGAAAAAAAGAAAACAAGCAAAAAGGAAAAGAAACAAGCTTGTAATGCAAGACAAAAGTAAAAAGGAAATCGGCAAGCAAAAAGGAAAAAGATTCAAGCAAAAAGGAAACACTTCTAAGCTTTTTCCTAATCACTCCTAAGGTTTTCTAGCACCCTAATAGCCTCAATATGCTCGTGTTCAAGGTGATAGACAAGCTAAACTAATGCACAAAGTGATCGACTAAGATGAACATGCGGCTAGGGTTCTTCTCACTCTAGGGTTTCGGATGAGTCTGATGTGTCCCTAGGATGCTCTTTGGTTGATGGGAATGGATAATCCTTGCAAGAACGAATCAAAAGACTCAAGTCCTTCAAGGCGTGTGGATCGGATGGTGACACAAGAGGGATGAATGAACTCTTGATACTCCTAGATGAATGGTTTGGATATTACACACCAAACTAAACACCCTTAACTCTGGATATAACACACCAGAACTCGGCACACTTCTTTTAGAGAGAGAGAGAGAGCCGCAAAAGATGAGTAACTTGTATAGAAAAGAATCGATGAGTACAATAGGGCATAAGGCA
>CAJHQQ010005107.1:0-20423 GCA_905132885.1 Moricandia moricandioides | reverse complement strand
TCGGTTAAAAGTGAGATAACTTCTTCATCATAACTCCAATGATATTGATTCAACTTCAGGGTGATTCTACACTGATTATGAGTCCAAATCAAGCTTCTTACATCGTGATTCATTCTGGTTTATTAGTATCAAGAAGAAATTGCCAAATCTCCAAACAGGGTAAACTGGAGTCACTTCGGTTAAAAGTGGGATAACTTCTTCATCATAACTCCTATGATCTTGATTCAACTTCAGGGTGATTCTACACTGATTAATGAGTCCAAATCAAGCTTCTTACATCGTGATTCATTCTGGTTTTATTAGAATCAAGAAGAAATTGCCAAATCTCCAAACAGGGTAAACTGGAGTCACTTCGGTTAAAAGTGGGATAACTTCTTCATCATAACTCCTATGATCTTGATTCAACTTCAGGGTGATTCTACACTGATTTATGAGTCCAAATCAAGCTTCTTACATCGTGATTCATTCTGGTTTTTATTAGTATCAAGAAGAAATTGCCAAATCTCCAAACAGGGTAAACTGGAATCACTTCGGTTAAAAGTGGGATAACTTCTTCATCATAACTCCAATGATATTGATTCAACTCCAGGGTGATTCTACACTGATTAATGAGTCCAAATCAAGCTTCTTACATCGTGATTCATTCTGGTTTTTATTAGTATCAAGAATAAATTGCCAAATCTCCAAACAGGGTAAACTGGAGTCACTTCGGTAAAAAGTGGGAAAACATCTTCATCATAACTCCTATGATATTGATTCAACTTCAGGGTGATTATCCACTGATTTATGAGTCCAAATCAAAGCTTCTTACATCTTGATTCATTCTGGTTTTGATTAGAATCAAGAAGAAATTGCCAAATCTCCAAACAGGGTAAACTGGAGTCACTTCGGTTAAAAGTGGGATAACTTCTTCATCATAACACCTATGATACTTGATTCAAATTCAGGGTGATTATACACTGATTTATGAGTCCAAATAAAGCTTCCTTACACTCGTGATTCATTCTGGTTTGATTAGAATCAAGAAGAATTGTCCAAATCCCAAAAGGGTAAACTGGAGCCACTTCGGTAAAAGTGGGGATAAACTTCTTCATTCATCAACTCCTATGATCTTGATTCAAATTCAGGGTGATTCTACACTGCATTTATGCAGTCCCCAAATCAATATTCTTAACATCGTGATTCATTCTTGGTTTTATTAGTATCTAAGAAGAAATTGCAACTCTGCAAACACGGCAAACTGGAATCACTTCGGTTAAAGTGGATAACATCTTCAATCATAACTCCAATGGATAATTGATTCAACTCCAGGATGATTCTACACTGATTAATGAGTCCAAATCAAGCTTCCTTTACATCGTGATTCATTCTGGTTTCTTAGTATCAAGAATACAATTGCCAAACGTTCTTCCAAACAGGGTAAACTGGAGGTCACTTCGGTAAAAAGTGGGAAAACATCTTCATCATAACTCCTATGATTCTTGATTCAACTTCAGGGTGATTCTACACTGATTAATGAGTCGAAATCAAGCTTCTTACATCGTGATTCATTCTGGTTTTATTAGTATCAAGAATAAATTGCCAACTCTCCAAACAGGGTAACTGGAGTCAATTCGGTAAAAAGTGGGAAAACATCTTCATCATAACTCCTATGATCTTGATTCAACTCAGGGTGATTCTACACTGATTTATGAGTCCAAATCAAGCTTCTTACATCGTGATTCATTCTTGTTTTATTAGTATCAAAAAGAAATTGCCAAATATCCAAACAGGGTAAACTAGAATCACTTCGGTTAAAAGTGGGATAACTTCTTCATCATAACTCCAATGATATTGATTCAACTCCAGGGTGATTCTATACTGATTAATGAGTCCAAATCAATCTTCTTACATCGTGATTCATTCTGTTTTTATTAGTATCAAGAATAAATTGCCAAATCTCCAAACAGGTTAAACTGGAGTCACTTCGGTAAAAAGTGGGAAAACATCTTCATCATAACTCCTATGATCTTGATTCAACTTCAGGGTGATTCTACACTGATTTATGAGTCCAGATCAAGATTCTTACATCTTGAATCATTATGGTTTTATTAGTATCAAGAAGAAATTGCCAACTCTCCAAACATGGCAAACTAGAATCACTTCGGTTAAAAGTGGGATAACTTCTTCATCATAACTCCAATGATATTGATTCAACTTCAGGGTGATTATCCACTGATTTATGAGTCAAAATAAAGCTTCTTACATCTTGATACATTCTGGTTTGATTATAATCAAGAAGAAATTGCCAAATCTCCAAACATGGTAAACTGGAGTCACTTCGGTTAAAAGAGGGATACCTTCTTCATCATAACTCCTATGATCTTGATTCAACTTCAGGGTGATTCAAAACTGATTTATGAGTCCAAATAAAGATTCTTACATCGTGATTCATTCTGGTTTTATTAGTAGCAAGAATAAATTGCCAAATCTCCAAACAGGGTAAACTGGAGTCACTTCGGTAAAAAGTGGGAAAACATCTTCATTATAACTCCTATGATCTTGATTCAACTTCAGGGTGATTCTACACTGATTTATGAGTCCATATAAATATTCTTACATCTTGATTCATTATGGTTTTATTAGTATCAAGAAGAAATTGCCAACTCTCCAAACAGGGCAAACTGGAATCACTTGTGTTAAAAGTGGGATAACTTCTTCATCATAACTCCAATGATATTGATTCAACTTCAGGGTGATTATCCACTGATTTATGAGTCAAAATAAAGCTTCTTACATCTTGATACAATCTGGTTTGATTAGAATCAAGAAGAAATTGTCAAATCTCCAAACAGGGTAAACTGGAGTCACTTCGGTTAAAAGTGGGATAACTTCTTCATCATAACTCCTATGATCTTGATTAAACTTCAGGATGATTATACACTGATTTATGAGTCCAAATCAAGATTCTTAAATCTTGATTCATTCTGGTTTGATTAGAATCAAGAAGAAATTGTCAAATCTCCAAACAGGGTAAACTGGAATCACTTCGGTTAAAAGTGGAATAACATCTTCATCATAACTCCTATGATATTGATTCAAATTCAGGGTGATTATACACTGATTTATGAGTCCAAATAAAGCTTCTTACATCTTGATTCATTCTGGTTTGATTAGAATCAAGAAGAAATTGTCAAATCTCCAAAAAGGGTAAACTGGAGTCACTTCGGTTAAAAGTGGGATAACTTCTTCATCATAACTCCTATGATCTTGATTCAAATTCAGGGTGATTCTACACTGATTTATGAGTCCAAATCAAGATTCTTACATCGTGATTCATTCTGGTTTTATTAGTATCAAGAAGAAATTGCAACTCTGCAAACACGGCAAACTGGAATCACTTCGGTTAAAAGTGGGATAACTTCTTCATCATAACTCCAATGATATTGATTCAACTCCAGGGTGATTCTACACTGATTAATGAGTCCAAATCAAGCTTCTTACATCGTGATTCATTCTGGTTTTCTTAGTATCAAGAATAAATTGCCAACTCTCCAAACAGGGTAAACTGGAGTCACTTCGGTAAAAAGTGGGAAAACATCTTCATCATAACTCCTATGATCTTGATTCAACTTCAGGGTGATTCTACACTGATTAATGAGTCGAAATCAAGCTTCTTACATCGTGATTCATTCTGGTTTTATTAGTATCAAGAATAAATTGCCAACTCTCCAAACAGGGTAAACTGGAGTCAATTCGGTAAAAAGTGGGAAAACATCTTCATCATAACTCCTATGATCTTGATTCAACTTCAGGGTGATTCTACACTGATTTATGAGTCCAAATCAAGCTTCTTACATCGTGATTCATTCTTGTTTTATTAGTATCAAAAAGAAATTGCCAAATCTCCAAACAGGGTAAACTAGAATCACTTCGGTTAAAAGTGGGATAACTTCTTCATCATAACTCCAATGATATTGATTCAACTCCAGGGTGATTCTACACTGATTAATGAGTCCAAATCAATCTTCTTACATCGTGATTCATTCTGTTTTTATTAGTATCAAGAATAAATTGCCAAATCTCCAAACAGGTTAAACTGGAGTCACTTCGGTAAAAAGTGAGAAAACATCTTCATCATAACTCCTATGATCTTGATTCAACTTCAGGGTGATTCTACACTGATTTATGAGTCCAGATCAAGATTCTTACATCTTGAATCATTATGGTTTTATTAGTATCAAGAAGAAATTGCCAACTCTCCAAACAGGGCAAACTAGAATCACTTCGGTTAAAAGTGGGATAACTTCTTCATCATAACTCCAATGATATTGATTCAACTTCAGGGTGATTATCCACTGATTTATGAGTCAAAATAAAGCTTCTTACATCTTGATACATTCTGGTTTGATTATAATCAAGAAGAAATTGCCAAATCTCCAAACATGGTAAACTGGAGTCACTTCGGTTAAAAGAGGGATACCTTCTTCATCATAACTCCTATGATCTTGATTCAACTTCAGGGTGATTCAAAACTGATTTATGAGTCCAAATAAAGATTCTTACATCGTGATTCATTCTGGTTTTATTAGTAGCAAGAATAAATTGCCAAATCTCCAAACAGGGTAAACTGGAGTCACTTCGGTAAAAAGTGGGAAAACATCTTCATTATAACTCCTATGATCTTGATTCAACTTCAGGGTGATTCTACACTGATTTATGAGTCCATATAAATATTCTTACATCTTGATTCATTATGGTTTTATTAGTATCAAGAAGAAATTGCCAACTCTCCAAACAGGGCAAACTGGAATCACTTGTGTTAAAAGTGGGATAACTTCTTCACCATAACTCCAATGATATTGATTCAACTTCAGGGTGATTATCCACTGATTTATGAGTCAAAATAAAGCTTCTTACATCTTGATACAATCTGGTTTGATTAGAATCAAGAAGAAATTGTCAAATCTCCAAACAGGGTAAACTGGAGTCACTTCGGTTAAAAGTGGGATAACTTCTTCATCATAACTCCTATGATCTTGATTAAAATTCAGGATGGTTATACACTGATTTATGAGTCCATATCAAGATTCTTAAATCTTGATTCATTCTGGTTTGATTAGAATCAAGAAGAAATTGTCAAATCTCCAAACAGGGTAAACTGGAATAACTTCGGTTAAAAGTGGAATAACATCTTCATCATAACTCCTATGATATTGATTCAAATTCAGGGTGATTATACACTGATTTATGAGTCCAAATAAAGCTTCTTACATCTTGATTCATTCTGGTTTGATTAGAATCAAGAAGAAATTGCCAAATCTCCAAAAAGGGTAAACTAGAGTCACTTTGGTTAAAAGTGGGATAACTTCTTCATCATAACTCCTATGATCTTGATTCAAATTCAGGGTGATTCTACACTGATTTATGAGTCCAAATCAAGATTCTTACATCGTGATTCATTCTGGTTTTATTAGTATCAAAAAGAAATTGCAACTCTGCAAACACGGCAAACTGGAATCACTTCGGTTAAAAGTGGGATAACTTCTTCATCAAAATTCCAATGATATTGATTTAACTTCAGGGTGATTATCCACTGATCTATGATTCCAAATAAAGCTTCTTACATCTTGATTCATTCTGGTTTGATTAGAATCAAGAAGAAATTGCCAAATCTCCAAACAGGGTAAACTGGAGTCACTTCGGTTAAAAGTGGGATAACTTCTTCATCATAACTTCTATGATCTTGATTCAAATTCAGGATGATTCTACACTGATTTATGAGTCAAAATCAAGATTCTTACATCTTGATTCATTCTGGTTTGATTAGAATCAAGAAGAAATTGCCAAATCTCCAAACAAGGTAAACTGGAATCACTTCGGTTAAAAGTGGAATAACATCTTCATCATAACTCCTATGATATTGATTCAAATTCAGGGTGATTATCCACTGATTTATGAGTCCAAATAAAGCTTCTTACATCTTGATTCATTCTGGTTTGATTAGAATCAAGAAGAAATTGCCAATTCTCCAAACAGGGTAAACTAGAGTCACTTCAGTTAAAAGTGGGAAAACATCTTCATCATAACTCCTATGATCTTGATTCAACTTCAGGGTGATTCTACACTGATTTATGAGTCCAGATCAAGATTCTTACATCTTGATTCATTATGGTTTTATTAGTATCAAGAAGAAATTGCCAACTCTCCAAACAGGGCATACTGGAATCACTTCGGTTAAAAGTGGGATAACTTCTTCATCATAACTCCAATGATATTGATTCAAATTCAGGGTGATTATCCACTGATTTATGAGTCAAAATAAAGCTTCTTACCTCTTGATACATTCTGTTTTGATTAGAATCAAGAAGAAATTGTCAAATCCCCAAACAGAGTAAACTGTAGTCACTTCGGTTAAAAGTGGGATAACTTCTTCATCATAACTCCTATGATCTCGATTCAACTTCAGGGTGATTCTAAACTTATTTATCAGTGCAAATCAAGCTTCTTATATCTTGATTCGTTCTGGTTTTATTTGTATCAAGAAGAAATTGCCAAATCTCCAAACATGGTAAACTAGAATCACTTCGGTTAAAAGTGGGATAACTTCTTCATCATAACTCCAATGATATTGATTCAACTCCAGGGTGATTCTACACTGATTAATGAGTCCAAATCAATCTTCTTACATCGTGATTCATTCTGGTTTTCTTAGTATCAAGAATAAACTACCAACTCTCCAAACAGGGTAAACAGGAGTCACTTCGGTAAAACGTGGGAAAACATCTTTATCATAACTCCTATGATCTTGATTCAACTTCAGGGTGATTCTACACTGATTTATGAGTCCAAATCAAGCTTCTTACATCGTGATTCATTCTGGTTTTATTAGTATCAAGAAGAAATTGCCAAATCTCCAAACAGGGTAAACTAGAATCACTTCGGTTAAAAGTGGGATAACTTCTTCATCATAACTCCAATGATATTGATTCAACTCCAGGGTGATTCTACACTGATTAATGAGTCCAAATCAATCTTCTTACATCGTGATTCATTCTGGTTTTATTAGTATCAAGAATAAATTGCCAAATCTCCAAAAAGGGTAAACTGGAGTCACTTCGGTAAAAAGTGGGAAAACATCTTCATCATAACTCCTATGATCTTGATTCAACTTCATGGTGATTCTACACTGATTTATGAGTCCAGATCAAGAATCTTACATCTTGAATCATTATGGTTTTATTTGTATCAAGAAGAAATTGCCAACTCTCCAAACAGGGCAAACTAGAATCACTTCGGTTAAAAGTGGGATAACTTCTTCATCATAACTCCAATGATATTGATTCAACTTCAGGGTGATTATCCACTGATTTATGAGTCAAAATAAAGCTTCTTACATCTTAATACATTCTGGTTTGATTATAATCAAGAAGAAATTGCCAAATCTCCAAACAGGGTAAACTGCAGTCACTTCGGTTAAAAGTGGGATAACTTCTTCATCATAACTCCTATGATCTTGATTCAACTTCAGGGTGAATCAAAACTGATTTATGAGTCCAAATCAAGATTCTTACATCGTGATTCATTCTGGTTTTATTAGTATCAAGAATAAATTGCCAAATCTCCAAACAGGGTAAACTGGAGTCACTTCGGTAAAAAGTGGGAAAACATCTTCATCATAACTCCTATGATCTTGATTCAACTTCTGGGTGATTCTAAACTGATTTATGAGTCCATATCAAGATTCTTAGATCTTGATTTATTATGGTTTTATTAGTATCAAGAAGAAATTGCCAACTCTCCAAACAGGGCAAACTGGAATCACTTCGGTTAAAAGTGGGATAACTTCTTCATCATAACTCCAATGATATTGATTCAACTTCAGGGTGATTATCCACTGATTTATGAGTCAAAATAAAGCTTCTTACATCTTGATACATTCTGGTTTGATTAGAATCAAGAAGAAATTGCCAAATCTCCAAACAGGGTAAACTGGAGTCACTTGGGTAAAAGTGGGATAACTTCTTCATTATAACTCCTATGATCTTGATTAAACTTCAGGATGATTCTACACTGATTTGTGAGTCCAAATAAAGATTCTTAAATCTTGACTCATTCTGGTTTGATTAGACTCAAGAAGAAATTGTCAAATCTCCAAACAGGGTAAACTGGAATCACTTCGGTTAAAAGTGGAATAACTTCTTCATCATAACTCCTATGATCTTGATTCAAATTCATGGTGATTCTACACTGATTTATGAGTCCAAATCAAGATTCTTACATCGTGATTCATTCTGGTTTTATTAGTATCAAGAAGAAATTGCAACTCTGCAAACACGGCAAACTGGAATCGCTTCGGTTAAAAGTGGGATAACTTCTTCATCATAACTCCAATGATAATGATTTAACTTCAGGGTGATTATCCACTGATTTATGATTCCAAATAAAGCTTCTTACATCTTGATTCATTCTGGTTTGATTAGAATCAAGAAGAAATTGCCAAATCTCCAAACAGGGTAAACTGGAGTCACTTCGGTTAAAAGTGGGATAACTTCTTCATCATAACTTCTATGATCTTGATTCAACTTCAGGATGATTCTACACTGATTTATGAGTCAAAATCAAGATTCTTACCTCTTGATTCATTCTGGTTTGATTAGAATCAAGAAGAAATTGCCAAATCATTAAACAGGGTAAACTGGAATCACTTCGGTTAAAAGTGGAATAACATCTTCATCATAACTCCTATGATATTGATTCAAATTCAGGGTGATTATCCACTGATTTATGAGTCCAAATAAAGCTTCTTACATCTTGATTCATTCTGGTTTGATTAGAATCAAGAAGAAATTGCCAAATCTCCAAAAAGGGTAAACTGGAGTCACTTCAGTTAAAAGTGGGAAAACATCTTCATCATAACTCCTATGATCTTGATTCAACTTCAGGGTGATTCTACACTGATTTATGAGTCCAGATCAAGATTCTTACATCTTGATTCATTATGGTTTTATTAGTATCAAGAAGAAATTGCCAACTCTCCAAACACGGCAAACTGGAATCACTTCGGTTAAAAGTGGGATAACTTCTTCATCATAATTCCAATGATATTGATTTAACTTCAGGGTGATTATCCACAGATCTATGATTCCAAATAAAGCTTCTTACATCTTGATTCATTCTGGTTTGATTAGAATCAAGAAGAAATTGCCAAATCTCCAAACAGGGTAAACTGGAGTCACTTCGGTTAAAAGTGGGATAACTTCTTCATCATAACTTCTATGATCTTGATTCAAATTCAGGATGATTCTACACTGATTTATGAGTCAAAATCAAGGTTCTTACATCTTGATTCATTCTGGTTTGATTAGAATCAAGAAGAAATTGCCAAATCTCCAAACAAGGTAAACTGGAATCACTTCGGTTAAAAGTGGAATAACATCTTCATCATAACTCCTATGATATTGATTCAAATTCAGGGTGATTATCCACTGATTTATGAGTCCAAATAAAGCTTCTTACATCTTGATTCATTTTGGTTTGATTAGAATCAAGAAGAAATTGCCAAATCTCCAAACAGGGTAAACTAGAGTCACTTCAGTTAAAAGTGGGAAAACATCTTCATCATAACTCTTATGATCTTGATTCAACTTCAGGGTGATTCAACTTCAGGGTGATTCTACACTGATTTATGAGTCCAGATCAAGATTCTTACATCTTGATTCATTATGGTTTTATTAGTATCAAGAAGAAATTGCCAACTCTCCAAACAGGGCATACTGGAATCACTTCGGTTAAAAGTGGGATAACTTCTTCATCATAACTCCAATGATATTGATTCAACTTCAGGGTAATTATCCACTGATTTATGAGTCAAAATAAAGCTTCTTACCTCTTGATACATTCTGTTTTGATTAGAATCAAGAAGAAATTGTCAAATCCCCAAACAGAGTAAACTGTAGTCACTTCGGTTAAAAGTGGGATAACTTCTTCATCATAACTCCTATGATCTTGATTCAACTTCAGGGTGATTCTAAACTTATTTATCAGTGAAAATCAAGCTTCTTATATCGTGATTCGTTCTGGTTTTATTTGTATCAAGAAGAAATTGCCAAATCTCCAAACAGGGTAAACTAGAATCACTTCGGTTAAAAGCGGGATAACTTCTTCATCATAACTCCAATGATATTGATTCAACTCCAGGGTGATTCTACACTGATTAATGAGTCGAAATCAAGCTTCTTACATCGTGATTCATTCTGGTTTTCTTAGTATCAAGAATAAACTACCAACTCTCCAAACAGGGTAAACTGGAGTCACTTCGGTAAAACGTGGGAAAACATCTTTATCATAACTCCTATGATCTTGATTCAACTTCAGGGTGAATCTACACTGATTAATGAGTCAAAATCAAGCTTCTTACGTCTTGATTTATTATGGTTTTATTAGTATCAAGAAGAAATTGCCAACTCTCCAAAAAGGGCAAACTAGAATCACTTCGGTTAAAAGTGGGATAACTTCTTCATCATAACTCCAATGATATTGATTCAACTTCAGGGTGATTATCCACTGATTTATGAGTCAAAATAAAGCTTCTTACATCTTGATACATTCTGGTTTGATTATAATCAAGAAGAAATTGCCAAATCTCCAAACAGGGTAAACTGCAGTCACTTCGGTTAAAAGTGGGATAACTTCTTCATCATAACTCCTATGATCTTGATTCAACTTCAGGGTGACTCAAAACTGATTTATTAGTCCAAATCAAGATTCTTAAATCGTGATTCATTCTGGTTTTATTAGTATCAAGAATAAATTGCCAAATCTCCAAACAGGGTAAACTGGAGTCACTTCGGTAAAAAGTGGGAAAACATCTTCATCATAACTCCTATGATCTTGATTCAACTTCTGGGTGATTTTAAACTGATTTATGAGTCCATATCAAGATTCTTAGATCTTGATTTATTATGGTTTTATTAGTATCAAGAAGAAATTGCCAACTCTCCAAACAGGGCAAACTGGAATCACTTCGGTTAAAAGTGGGATAACTTCTTCATCATAACTCCAATGATATTGATTCAACATCAGGGTGATTATCCACTGATTTATGAGTCAAAATAAATCTTTTTACATCTTGATACATTCTGGTTTGATTAGAATCAAGAAGAAATTGCCAAATCTCCAAACAAGGTAAACTGGAGTCAGTTCGGTTAAAAGTGGGATAACTTCTTCATTATAACTCCTATGATCTTGATTAAACTTCAGGATGATTCTACACTGATTTATGAGTCCAAATCAAGATTCTTAAATCTTGATTCATTCTGGTTTGATTAGAATCAAGAAGAAATTGTCAAATCTCCAAACAGGGTAAACTGGAATCACTTCGGTTAAAAGTGGAATAACATCTTCATCATAACTCCTATGATATTGATTCAAATTCAGGGTGATTATCCACTGATTTATGAGTCCAAATAAAGATTCTTACATCTTGATTCATTCTGGTTTGATTAGAATCAAGAAAAAATTGCCAAATCTCCAAAAAGGGTAAACTGGAGTCACTTCGGTTAAAAGTGTGATAACTTCTTCATCATAACTCCTATGATCTTGATTCAAATTCATGGTGATTCTACACTGATTTATGAGTCCAAATCAAGATTCTTACATCGTGATTCATTATGGTTTTATTAGTATCAAGAAGAAATTGCAACTCTGCAAACACGGCAAACTGGAATCGCTTCGGTTAAAAGTGGGATAACTTCTTCATCATAACTCCAATGATATTGATTTAACTTCAGGGTGATTATCCAATGATTTATGATTCCAAATAAAGCTTCTTACATCTTGATTCATTCTGGTTTGATTAGAATCAAGAAGAAATTGCCAAATCTCCAAACAGGGTAAACTGGAGTCACTTCGGTTAAAAGTGGGATAACTTCTTCATCATAACTTCTATGATCTTGATTCAACTTCAGGATGATTCTACACTGATTTATGAGTCAAAATCAAGATTCTTACCTCTTGATTCATTCTGGTTTGATTAGAATCAAGAAGAAATTGCCAAATCATTAAACAGGGTAAACTGGAATCACTTCGGTTAAAAGTGGAATAACATCTTCATCATAACTCCTATGATATTGATTCAAATTCAGGGTGATTATCCACTGATTTATGAGTCCAAATAAAGCTTCTTACATCTTGATTCATTCTGGTTTGATTAGAATCAAGAAGAAATTGCCAAATCTCCAAACAGGGTAAACTAGAGTCACTTCGGTTAAAAGTGGGAAAACATCTTCATCATAACTCCTATGATCTTGATTCAACTTCAGGGTGATTCTACACTGATTTATGAGTCCAGATCAAGATTCTTACATCTTTATTCATTATGGTTTTATTAGTATCAAGAAGAAATTGCCAACTCTCCAAACAGGGCAAACTGGAATCACTTCGGTTAAAAGTGGGATAACTTCTTCATCATAACTCCAATGATATTGATTTAACTTCAGGGTGATTATCCACTGATTTATGAGTCAAAATAAAGCTTCTTACATCTTGATACATTCTGGTTTGATTAGAATCAAGAAGAAATTGCCAAATCTCCAAACAGGGTAAACTGGAGTCACTTCGGTTAAAAGTGGGATAACTTCTTCATCATAACTCCTATGATCTTGATTCAACTTCAGGGTGATTCTAAACTGATTTATGAGTCCAAATCAAGCTTCTTACATCGTGATTCATTCTGGTTTTATTAGTATCAAGAAGAAATTGCCAAATCTCCAAACAGGGTAAACTAGAATCACTTCGGTTAAAAGTGGGATAACTTCTTCATCATAACTCCAATGATATTGATTCAACTCTAGGGTGATTCTACACTGATTTATGAGTCCAAATCAAGCTTCTTACATCGTGATTCATTCTGGTTTTATTAGTATCAAGAAGAAATTGCCAACTCTCCAAACAAGGTAAACTGGAGTCACTTCGGTAAAAAGTGGGAAAACTTCTTCATCATAACTCCTATGATCTTGGTTCAACTTCAGGGTGATTCTACACTGATTAATGAGTCGAAATCAAGCTTCTTTCATCGTGATTCATTCTGGTTTTCTTAGTATCAAGAATAAATTGCCAACTCTCCAAACAGGGTAAACTGGAGTCACTTCGGTAAAAAGTGGGAAAACATCTTCATCATAACTCCTATGATCTTGATTCAACTTCAGGGTGATTCTACACTGATTATGAGTCGAAATCAAGCTTCTTAATCGTGATTCATTCTGGTTTTATTAGTATCAAGAATAAATTGCCAACTCTCCAAACAGGGTAAACTGGAGTCACTTCGGTAAAAAGTGGGAAAACATCTTCATCATAACTCCTATGATCTTGATTCAACTTCAGGGTGATTCTACACTGATTTATGAGTCCAAATCAAGCTTTTTACATCGTGATTCATTCTGGTTTTATTAGTATCAAGAAGAAATTACCAAATCTCCAAACAGGGTAAACTAGAATCACTTCGGTTAAAAGTGGGATAACTTTTTCATCATAACTCCAATGATATTGATTCAACTCCAGGGTGATTCTACACTGATTAATGAGTCAAAATCAATCTTCTTACATCGTGATTCATTCTGGTTTTATTAGTATCAAGAATAAATTGCCAAATCTCCAAACAGGGTAAACTGATGTCACTTCGGTAAAAAGTGGGAAAACATCTTCATCATAACTCTTATGATCTTGATTCAACTTCAGGGTGATTATACACTGATTTATGAGTCCAGATCAAAATTCTTACATCTTGAATCATTATGGTTTTATTAGTATCAAGAAGAAATTGCCAACTCTCCAAACATGGCAAACTAGAATCACTTCGGTTAAAAGTGGGATAACTTCTTCATCATAACTCCAATGATATTGATTCAACTTCAGGGTGATTATCCACTGATTTATGAGTCAAAATAAAGCTTCTTACATCTTGATACATTCTGGTTTGATTATAATCAAGAAGAAATTGTCAAATCTCCAAACAGGGTAAACTGGAGTCACTTCGGTTAAAAGTGGGATAACTTCTTCATCATAACTCCTATGATCTTGATTCAACTTCAGGGTGATTCAAAACTGATTAATGAGTCCAAATCAAGATTCTTACATCGTGATTCATTCTGGTTTTATTAGTATCAAGAATAAATTGCCAAATCTCCAAACAGGGTAAACTGGAGTCACTGCGGTAAAAAGTGGGAAAACATCTTCATCATAACTCCTATGATCTTGATTCAACTTCAGGGTGATTCTACACTAATTTATGAGTCCATATCAAGATTCTTACATCTTGATTCATTATGGTTTTATTAGTATCAAGAAGAAATTGCCAACTCTCCAAACAGGGCAAACTGGAATCACTTCGGTTAAAAGTGGGATAACTTCTTCATCATAACTCCAATGATATTGAATCAACTTCAGGGTGATTATCCACTGATTTATGAGTCAAAATAAAGCTTCTTACATCTTGATACATTCTGGTTTGATTAGAATCAAGAAGAAATTGCCAAATCTCCAAACAGGGTAAACTGGAGTCACTTCGGTTAAAAGTGGGATAACTTCTTCATCATAACTCCTATGATCTTGATTAAACTTCAGGATGATTCTACATTGATTTATGAGTCCAAATCAAGATTATTAAATCTTGATTCATTCTGGTTTGATTAGAATCAAGAAGAAATTGCCAAATCTCCAAACAGGGTAAACTGGAATCACTTCGGTTAAAAGTGGAATAACATCTTCATCATAACTCCTATGATATTGATTCAAATTCAGGGTGATTATCCACTGATTTATGAGTAAATAAAGCTTCTTACATCTTGATACATTCTGGTTTGATTAGAATCAAGAAGAAATTGCCAAATCTCCAAACAGGGTAAACTGGAGTCACTTTGGTTAAAAGTGGGATAACTTCTTCATCATAACTCCTATGATCTTGATTCAACTTCAGGATGATTCTACACTGATTTATGAGTACAAATCAAGATTCTTACATCATGATTCATTCTGGTTTTATTTTGTATCAAGAAGAAATTGCCAAATCCCCAAACAGGGTAAACTAGAATCACTTCGGTTAAAAGTGGGATAACTTCTTCATCATAACTCTAATGATATTGATTCAACTCCAGGGTGATTCTACACTGATTAATGATTCCAGATCAAGCTTCTTACATCGTGATTCGTTCTGGTTTTATTTGTATCAAGAAGAAATTGCCAAATCTCCAAACAGGGTAAACTAGAATCACTTCGTTTAAAAGTGGGATAACTTCTTCATCATAACTCCAATGATATTGATTCAACTCCAGGGTGATTCTTACATCGTGATTCATTCTGGTTTTCTTAGTATCAAGAATAAATTGCCAACTCTCCAAACAGGGTAAACTGGAGTCACTTCGGTAAAAAGTGGGAAAACATCTTCATCATAACTCCTATGATCTTGGTTCAACTTCAGGGTGATTCTACATTGATTAATGAGTCGAAATCAAGCTTATTTCATCGTGATTCATTCTGGTTTTCTTAGTATCAAGAATAAATTGCCAACTCTCCAAACAGGGTAAACTGGAGTCACTTCGGTAAAAAGTGGGAAAACATCTTCATCATAACTCCTATGATCTTGATTCAACTTCAGGGTGATTCTACACTGATTAATGAGTCGAAATCAAGCTTCTTTCATCGTGATTCATTCTGGTTTTATTAGTATCAAGAATAAATTGCCAACTCTCCAAACACGGCAAACTGGAGTCACTTCGGTAAAAAGTGGGAAAACATCTTCATCATAACTCCTATGCTCTTGATTCAACTTCAGGGTGATTCTACACTGATTTATGAGTCCAAATCAAGCTTTTTACATCGTGATTCATTCTGGTTTTATTAGTATCAAGAAGAAATTGCCAAATCTCCAAACAGGGTAAACTAGAATCACTTCGGTTAAAAATGGGATAACTTTTTCATCATAACTCCAATGATATTGATTCAACTCTAGGGTGATTCTACACTGATTAATGAGTCCAAATCAATCTTCTTACATCGTGATTCATTCTGGTTTTATTAGTATCAAGAATAAATTGCCAAATCTCCAAACAGGGTAAACTGGAGTCACTTCGGTAAAAAGTGCGAAAACATCTTCATCATAACTCCTATGATCTTGATTCAACTTCAGGGTGATTCTACACTGATTTATGAGTCCAGATGAAGATTCTTACATCTTGAATCATTATGGTTTTATTTGTATCAAGAAGAAATTGCCAACTCTCCAAACAGGGCAAACTAGAATCATTTCGGTTAAAAGTGGGATAACTTCTTCATCATAACTCCAATGATATTGATTCAACTTCAGGGTGATTATCCACTGATTTATGAGTCCAGATCAAGATTCTTACATCTTGATTCATTCTGGTTTTATTAGTATCAAGAATAAATTGCCAAATCTCCAAACAGGGTAAACTGGAGTCACTTCGGTAAAAAGTGGGAAAACATCTTCATCATAACTCCTATGATCTTGATTCAACTTGAGCTTGATTCTACACTGATTTATGAGTCCAGATTAAGATACTTACATCTTGAATCATTATGGTTTTATTTGTATCAAGAAGAAATTGCCAAATCTCCAAACAGGGTAAACTGGAATCACTTCGGTTAAACGTGGGATAACTTCTTCATCATATCTCCTATGATCTTGATTCAAATTCAGGGTGATTCTAAACTGATTTATGAGTCCAAATCAAGATTCTTATATCGTGATTCATTCTGGTTTTATTTGTATCAAGAAGAAATTGCCAAATCTCCAAACAGGGTAAACTAGAATCACTTCGGTTAAAAGTGGGATAACTTCTTCATCATAACTCCAATGATATTGATTCAACTCCAGGGTGATTCTACACTGATTAATGAGTCCAAATAAAGCTTCTTACATCGTTATTCATTCTGGTTTTAATAGTATCAAGAATAAATTGCCAAATCTTCAAATAGGGTAAACTGGAGTCACTTCGGTAAAAAGTGGGAAAACATTGTCATCATAACTCCTATGATCTTGATTCAAATTCAGGGTGATTCTACACTGATTTATGAGTCCATATCAATATTCTTACATCTTGATTCATTATGGTTTTATTAGTATCAACAAGAAATTGCCAACTCTCCAAACAGGGCAAACTGGAATCACTTCGGTTAAAAGTGGGATAACTTCTTCATCATAACTCCAATGATATTGATTCAACTTCAGGGTGATTATCCACTGATTTATGAGTCAAAATAAAGCTTCTTACATCTTTATACATTCTGGTTTGATTAGAATCAAGAAGAAATTACCAAATCTCCAAACAGGGTAAACTGGAGTCACTTCGGTTAAAAGTGGGATAACTTCTTCATCATAACTCCAATGATATTGATTTAACTCCAGGGTGATTCTACACTGATTAATGAGTCCAAATCAAGCTTCTTATATCGTGATTCATTCTGGTTTTATTAGTATCAAGAATAAATTGCCAAATCTCCAAACAGGGTAAACTGGAGTCACTTCGGTAAAAAGTGGGAAAACATCTTCATCATAACTCCTATGATCTTGATTCAACTTCAGGGTGATTCTACACTAATTTATGAGTCCATATCAAGATTCTTACATCTTTATTCATTATGGTTTTATTAGTATCAAGAAGAAATTGCCAACTCTCCAAACAGGACAAACTGGAATCACTTCGGTTAAAAGTGGGATAACTTCTTCATCATAACTCCAATGATATTGATTCAACTTCAGGGTGATTATCCACTGATTTATGAGTCAAAATAAAGTTTCTTACATCTTGATACATTCTGGTTTGATTAGAATCAAGAAGAAATTGCCAAATCCCCAAACATGGTAAACTGGAGTCACTTCGGTTAAAAGTGGGATAACTTCTTCATCATAACTCCTATGATCTTGATTCAACTTCAGGGTGATTCTAAACTTATTTATCAGTGCAAATAAAGCTTCTTACATCGTGATTCGTTCTGGTTTTATTTGTATCAAGAAGAAATTGCCAAATCTCCAAACAAGGTAAACTAGAATCACTTCGTTTAAAAGTGGGATAACTTCTTCATCATAACTCCAGTGATATTGATTCAACTCCAGGGTGATTCTACACTGATTAATGAGTCGAAATCAAGCTTCTTACATCGTGATTCATTCTGGTTTTCTTAGTATCAAGAATAAATTACCAACTCTCCAAACAGGGTAAACTGGAGTCACTTCGGTAAAAAGTGGGAAAACATCTTCATCATAACTCCTAAGATCTTGATTCAACTTCAGGGTGATTCTAAACTGATTAATGAGTCGAAATCAAGCTTCTTTCATCGTGATTCATTCTGGTTTTATTAGTATCAAGAATAAATTGCAACTCTGCAAACACGGCAAACTGGAGTCACTTCGGTAAAAAGTGGGAAAACATCTTCATCATAACTCCTATGATCTTGATTCAACTTCAGGGTGATTCTACACTTATTTATGAGTCCAAATAAAGCTTTTTACATCGTGATTCATTCTGGTTTTATTAGTATCAAGAAGAAATTGCCAAATCTCCAAACAGGGTAAACTAGAATCACTTCGGTTAAAAATGGGATAACTTTTTCATCATAACTCCAATGATATTGATTCAACTCCAGCGTGATTCTACACTGATTAATGAGTCCAAATCAATCTTCTTACATCGTGATTCATTCTGGTTTTATTAGTATCAAGAATAAATTGCCAAATCTCCAAACAGGGTAAACTGGAGTCACTTCGGTAAAAAGTGGGAAAACATCTTCATCATAACTCCTATGATCTTGATTCAACTTCAGGGTGATTCTACACTGATTTATGAGTCCAGATGAAGATTCTTACATCTTGAATCATTATGGTTTTATTTGTATCAAGAAGAAATTGCCAACTCTCCAAACAGGGCAAACTAGAATCATTTCGGTTAAAAGTGGGATAACTTCTTCATCATAACTCCAATGATATTGATTCAACTTCAGGGTGATTATCCACTGATTTATGAGTCCAGATCAATATTATTACATCTTGATTCATTCTGGTTTTATTAGTATCAAGAAAAAATTACCAAATCTCCAAACAGGGTAAACTAGAATCACTTCGGTTAAAAATGGGATAACTTTTTCATCATAACTCCAATGATATTGATTCAACTCCAGGGTGATTCTACACTGATTAATGAGTCAAAATCAATCTTCTTACATCGTGATTCATTCTGGTTTTATTAGTATCAAGAATAAATTGCCAAATCTCTAAACATGGTAAACTGATGTCACTTCGGTAAAAAGTGGGAAAACATCTTCATCATAACTCTTATGATCTTGATTCAACTTCAGGGTGATTATACACTGATTTATGAGTCCAGATCAAATTCTTACATCTTGAATCATTATGGTTTTATTAGTATCAAGAAGAAATTGCCAACTCTCCAAACATGGCAAACTAGAATCACTTCGGTTAAAAGTGGGATAACTTCTTCATCATAACTCCAATGATATTGATTCAACTTCAGGGTGATTATCCACTGATTTATGAGTCAAAATAAAGCTTCTTACATCTTGATACATTCTGGTTTGATTATAATCAAGAAGAAATTGTCAAATCTCCAAACAGGGTAAACTGGAGTCACTTCGGTTAAAAGTGGGATAACTTCTTCATCATAACTCCTATGATCTTGATTCAACTTCAGGGTGATTCAAAACTGATTAATGAGTCCAAATCAAGATTCTTACATCGTGATTCATTCTGGTTTTATTAGTATCAAGAATAAATTGCCAAATCTCCAAACAGGGTAAACTGGAGTCACTGCGGTAAAAAAGTGGGAAAACATCTTCATCATAACTCCTATGATCTTGATTCAACTTCAGGGTGATTCTACACTAATTTATGAGTCCATATCAAGATTCTTACATCTTGATTCATTATGGTTTTATTAGTATCAAGAAGAAATTGCCAACTCTCCAAACAGGGCAAACCTGGAATCACTTCGGTTAAAAGTGGATAACTTCTTCATCATAACTCCAATGATATTGATTCAACTTCAGGGTGATTATCCACTGATTTATGAGTCAAAAATAAAGCTTCTTACATCTTGATACATTCTGGTTTGATTAGAATCAAGAAGAAACTGCCAAATCTCCAAACAGGGTAAACTGGAGTCACTTCGGTTAAAAGTGGGATAACTTCTTCATCATAACTCCAATGATATTGATTCAACTCCAGGGTGATTCTACACTGATTAATGAGTCCAAATCAAGCTTCTTACATCGTGATTCATTCTGGTTTTATTAGTATCAAGAATAAATTGCCAAATCTCCAAACAGGGTAAACTGGAGTCACTTCGGTAAAAAGTGGGAAAACATCTTCATCATAACTCCTATGATCTTGATTCAACTTCAGGGTGATTCTACAC
>CAJHQQ010005106.1:0-20439 GCA_905132885.1 Moricandia moricandioides | reverse complement strand
ATCAATATCATTGGAGTTATGATGAAGAAGTTATCCCAATTTTAACCGAAGTGATTCCAGTTTGTCCTGTTTGGAGATTTGGCAATTTCTTCTTGATACAAATAAAACCAGAATGAATCACGATGAAAGAAACTTGATCTGGACTCATAAATAAGTTTAGAATCATCCTGAAGTGGAATCAATATCATTGGAATTATGATGAAGAAGTTATCCCACTTTTAACCGAAGTGATTCCAGTTTGCCCTATTTGGAGATTTGAGAATTTATTCTTGATACTAATAAAACCAGAATGAATCACGATGTAAGAAGCTTGATTTGGACTCATTAATCAGTTGTAGAATCACCCTGAAGTTGAATCATATCATTGGAGTTATGATGAAGAAGTTATCCCACTTTTAACCGAAGTGATTCCAGTTTGCCCTGTTTGGAGATTTGGGAATTTTATTCTTGATACTAATAAAACCAGAATGAATCGACGATGCAAGAAGCTTGTTTGACTCATTAAATCAGTTTAGAATCACCCTGAAGTTGAATCAATATCATTGGAGTTATGATGAAGAAAGTTATCCCACTTTTAACCGAGAGTGATTCCAGTTTATCCTGTTTGGAGATTTGACAATTTCTTCTTTGATACAAATAAACCAGAGATGAATCACGATGTAAGAAACTTGATCTGGACTCATAAATAAGCTTAGAATCATCCTGAAGTTGAATCAATATCATTGGACTTATGATGAAGAGTTTATCCCACTTTTAACCGAATTGATTCCAATTTGTCCTGTTTGGAGATTTGGGCAATTTATTCTTGATACTAATAAAATCAGAATAATCAAGATGTAAGAAGCTTGATTTGGACTCATAAATCAGTGTAGAATCATCCTAAAGTTGAATCAATATCATTGGACTTATGATGAAGAAGTTATCCCACTTTTAACCGAAGTGATTCCAGTTTGTCCTGTTTGGAGATTTGGGAATTTATTTTTGATACTAATAAAACCAGAATGAATCACGATGTAAGAAGCTTGATTTGGACTCATTAATCAGTGTAGAATCACCCTGAAGTTGAATCAATATCATTGGAGTTATGATGAAGAAGTTATCCCACTTTTAACCGAAGTGATTCCAGTTTGCCCTGTTTGGAGATTTGGCAATTTCTTCTTGATACAAATAAAACCAGAATGAATCACGATGTAAGAAACTTGATCTGGGCTCATAAATCAGTTTATAATCATCCTGAAGTTGAATCAATATCATTTGACTTATGATGAAGAAGTTATCCCAATTTTAACCGAAGTGATTCCAGTTTGCCCTGTTTGGAGATTTGGGAATTTATTCTTGATACTAATAAAACCAGAATGAATCACGATGTAAGAAGCTTGATTTGGACTCATTAATAAGTGTAGAATCACCCTGAAGTTGAATCAATATAATTGGAGTTGTGATGAAGAAGTTATCTCACTTTTAACCGAAATGATTACAGTTTGCCCTGTTTGGAGATTTGGCAATTTCTTCTTGATACTAATAAAACAAGAATGAATCACGATGTAAAAAGCTTGATATGGACTCATAAATCAGTGTCGAATCACCCTGAAGTTGACTCAAAGATCATAGGAGTTATGATGAAGAAGTTATCCCACTTTTAACCGTAGTGATTCCAGTTTACCCTTTTTGGAGATTTGGCAATTTCTTCTTGATAAAAATAAAACCAGAATGAATCACGATGTAAGAAACTTGATCTGGACTCATAAATCAGTTTAGAATCATCCTGAAGTTGAATCAATATCATTTGACTTATGATGAAGAAGTTATCCCACTTTTAACCGAAGTGATTCCAGTTTGCCTTGTTTGGAGATTTGGGAATTTATTCTTGATACTAATAAAATCAGAATGAATCACGATGTAAGAAGCTTCATTTGGACTCATTAATCAGTTTAGAATCACCCTGAAGTTGAATCAATATCATTGGAGTTATGATGAAGAAGTTATCCCAATTTTAACCGAAGTCATTCCAGTTTGTCCTGTTTGGAGATTTGGCAATTTCTTCTTGATACAAATAAAACCAGAATGAATCACGATGAAAGAAACTTGATCTGGACTCATAAATAAGTTTAGAATCATCCTGAAGTGGAATCAATATCATTGGAATTATGATGAAGAAGTTATCCCACTTTTAACCGAAGTGATTCCAGTTTGCCCTATTTGGAGATTTGAGAATTTATTCTTGATACTAATAAAACCAGAATGAATCACGATGTAAGAAGCTTGATTTGGACTCATTAATCAGTTTAGAATCACCCTGAAGTTGAATCAATATCATTGGAGTTATGATGAAGAAGTTATCCCACTTTTAACCGAAGTGATTCCAGTTTGTCCTGTTTGGAGATTTTACAATTTCTTCTTGATACAAATAAAACCAGAATGAATCACGATGTAAGAAACTTGATCTGGACTCATAAATAAGTTTAGAATCATCCTGAAGTTGAATCAATATCATTGGACTTATGATGAAGAAGTTATCCCACTTTTAACCGAAGTGATTCCAATTTGTCCTGTTTGGAGATTTGGGAATTTATTCTTGATACTAATAAAATCAGAATTGAATCACGATGTAAGAAGCTTGATTTGGACTCATTAATCAGTTTAGAATCACCCTGAAGTGGAATCAATATCATTGGAGTTATGATGAAGAAGTTATCCCAATTTTAACCGAAGTGATTCCAGTTTTGCCCTTTATGGAGATTTGGCAATTTCTTCTTGATACAAATAAAACCAGAATGAATCACGATGTAAGAAGCTTGACTTAGACTCATAAATCAGTGTTAGAATCATCCCTAAAGTTGAATCAATATCATTGGACTTATGATGAAGAAGTTATCCCACTTTTAACCGAAGGGATTCCAGTTTGTCCTGTTTGGAGATTTGGGAATTTATTTTTGATACTAATAAAACCAGAATGAATCACGATGTAAGAAGCTTGATTTGGACTCATTAATCAGTGTAGAATCACCATGAAGTTGAATCAATATCATTGGAGTTTATGATGAAGAAGTTATCCCACTTTTAACCGAAGTGATTCCAGTTTGCCCTGTTTGGAGATTTGGCAATTTCTTCTTGATACAAATAAAACCAGAATGAATCACGATGTAAGAAACTTGATCTGGGCTCATAAATCAGTTTATAATCATCCTGAAGTTGAATCAATATCATTTGACTTATGATGAAGAAGTTATCCCACTTTTAACCGAAGTGATTCCAGTTTGCCCTGTTTGGAGATTTGGGAATTTATTCTTGATACTAATAAAACCAGAATGAATCACGATGTAAGAAGCTTGATTTGGACTTATTAATAAGTGTAGAATCACCCTGAAGGTTGAATCAATATAATTGGAGTTGTGATGAAGAAGTTATCTCACTTTTAACCGAAATGATTCCAGTTTGCCCTGTTTTGGAGATTTGGCAAATTTCTTCTTTGATACTAATAAAACCAGAATGAATCACGATGTAAGAAGCCTGATATGGACTCATAAATCAGTGTCGAATCACCCTGAAGTTGACTCAAGATCATAGGAGTTATGATGAAGAAGTTATCCCACTTTTAAACGTAAGTGATTCCAGTTTACCCTGTTTGGAGATTTGGCAATTTCTTCTTGATAAAAATAAAAACCAGAATGAATCACGATGTAAGAAACTTGATCTGGACTCATAAATCAGTTTAGAATCATTCCTGAAGTTGAATCAATATCATTTGGACTTATGATGAAGAAGTTTATCCCACTTTTAACCGAAGTGATTCCAGTTTGCCCTGTTTGGAGATTTGGCAATTTCTTCTTGATACTAATAAAACCAGAATGAATCACGATGTAAGAAGCTTGATTTGGACTCATAAATCAGTGTAGAATCACCCTGAAGTTGACTCAAGATCATAGGAGTTATGATGAAGAAGTTATCCCACTTTTAACCGAAGTGATTCCAGTTTGCCCTGTTTGGAGATTTGGCAATTTCTTCTTGATACTAATAAAACCAGAATGAATCACGATGTAAGAAGCTTGATTTGGACTCATAAATCAGTGTAGAATCACCCTGAAGTTGACTCAAGATCATAGGAGTTATGATGAAGAAGTTATCCCACTTTTAACCGAAGTGATTCCAGTTTGCCCTGTTTGGAGATTTGGCAATTTCTTCTTGATACTAATAAAACCAGAATGAATCACGATGTAAGAAGCTTGATTTGGACTCATAAATCAGTGTAGAATCACCCTGAAGTTGACTCAAGATCATAGGAGTTATGATGAAGAAGTTATCCCACTTTTAACCGAAGTGATTCCAGTTTGCCCTGTTTGGAGATTTGGCAATTTCTTCTTGATACTAATAAAACCAGAATGAATCACGATGTAAGAAGCTTGATTTGGACTCATAAATCAGTGTAGAATCACCCTGAAGTTGACTCAAGATCATAGGAGTTATGATGAAGAAGTTATCCCACTTTTAACCGAAGTGATTCCAGTTTGCCCTGTTTGGAGATTTGGCAATTTCTTCTTGATACTAATAAAACCAGAATGAATCACGATGTAAGAAGCTTGATTTGGACTCATAAATCAGTGTAGAATCACCCTGAAGTTGACTCAAGATCATAGGAGTTATGATGAAGAAGTTATCCCACTTTTAACCGAAGTGATTCCAGTTTGCCCTGTTTGGAGATTTGGCAATTTCTTCTTGATACTAATAAAACCAGAATGAATCACGATGTAAGAAGCTTGATTTGGACTCATAAATCAGTGTAGAATCACCCTGAAGTTGACTCAAGATCATAGGAGTTATGATGAAGAAGTTATCCCACTTTTAACCGAAGTGATTCCAGTTTGCCCTGTTTGGAGATTTGGCAATTTCTTCTTGATACTAATAAAACCAGAATGAATCACGATGTAAGAAGCTTGATTTGGACTCATAAATCAGTGTAGAATCACCCTGAAGTTGACTCAAGATCATAGGAGTTATGATGAAGAAGTTATCCCACTTTTAACCGAAGTGATTCCAGTTTGCCCTGTTTGGAGATTTGGCAATTTCTTCTTGATACTAATAAAACCAGAATGAATCACGATGTAAGAAGCTTGATTTGGACTCATAAATCAGTGTAGAATCACCCTGAAGTTGAATCAAGATCATTGGAGTTATGATGAAGAAGTTATCCCACTTTTAACCGAAGTGATTCCAGTTTGTCCCTGTTTGGAGATTTGGCAATTTCTTCTTGATACTAATAAAACCAGAATGAATCACGATGTAAGAAGCTTGATTTGGACTCATAAATCAGTGTAGAATCACCCTGAAGTTGACTCAAGATCATAGGAGTTATGATGAAGAAGTTATCCCACTTTTAACCGAAGTGATTCCAGTTTGCCCTGTTTGGAGATTTGGCAATTTCTTCTTGATACTAATAAAACCAGAATGAATCACGATGTAAGAAGCTTGATTTGGACTCATAAATCAGTGTCGAATCACCCTGAAGTTGACTCAAGATCATAGGAGTTATGATGAAGAAGTTATCCCACTTTTAACCGAAGTGATTCCAGTTTGCCCTGTTTGGAGATTTGGCAATTTCTTCTTGATACTAATAAAACCAGAATGAATCACGATGTAAGAAGCTTGATTTGGACTCATAAATCAGTGTAGAATCACCCTGAAGTTGACTCAAGATCATAGGAGTTATGATGAAGAAGTTATCCCACTTTTAACCGAAGTGATTCCAGTTTGCCCTGTTTGGAGATTTGGGCAATTTCTTCTTGATACTAATAAAACCAGAATGAATCACGATGTAAGAAGCTTGATTTGGACTCATAAATCAGTGTAGAATCACCCTGAAGTTGACTCAAGATCATAGGAGTTATGATGAAGAAGTTATCCCACTTTTAACCGAAGTGATTCCAGTTTGCCCTGTTTGGAGATTTGGCAATTTCTTCTTGATACTAATAAAACCAGAATGAATCACGATGTAAGAAGCTTGATTTGGACTCATAAATCAGTGTAGAATCACCCTGAAGTTGAATCAATATCATTGGAGTTATGATGAAGAAGTTATCCCACTTTTAACCGAAGTGATTCCAGTTTGCCCTGTTTGGAGATTTGGGCAATTTCTTCTTGATACTAATAAAACCAGAATGAATCACGATGTAAGAAGCTTGATTTGGACTCATAAATCAGTGTAGAATCACCCTGAAGTTGAATCAAGATCATAGGAGTTATGATGAAGAAGTTATCCCACTTTTAACCGAAGTGATTCCAGTTTGCCCTGTTTGGAGATTTGGCAATTTCTTCTTGATACTAATAAAACCAGAATGAATCACGATGTAAGAAGCTTGATTTGGACTCATAAATCAGTGTAGAATCACCCTGAAGTTGAATCAAGATCATAGGAGTTATGATGAAGAAGTTATCCCACTTTTAACCGAAGTGATTCCAGTTTGCCCTGTTTGGAGATTTGGCAATTTCTTCTTGATACTAATAAAACCAGAATGAATCACGATGTAAGAAGCTTGATTTGGACTCATAAATCAGTGTAGAATCACCCTGAAGTTGAATCAATATCATTGGAGTTATGATGAAGAAGTTATCCCACTTTTAACCGAAGTGATTCCAGTTTGCCCTGTTTGGAGATTTGGCAATTTCTTCTTGATACTAATAAAACCAGAATGAATCACGATGTAAGAAGCTTGATTTGGACTCATAAATCAGTGTAGAATCACCCTGAAGTTGACTCAAGATCATAGGAGTTATGATGAAGAAGTTATCCCACTTTTAACCGAAGTGATTCCAGTTTGCCCTGTTTGGAGATTTGGCAATTTCTTCTTGATACTAATAAAACCAGAATGAATCACGATGTAAGAAGCTTGATTTGGACTCATAAATCAGTGTAGAATCACCCTGAAGTTGAATCAATATCATTGGAGTTATGATGAAGAAGTTATCCCACTTTTAACCGAAGTGATTCCAGTTTGCCCTGTTTGGAGATTTGGGAATTTATTCTTGATACTAATAAAACCAGAATGAATCACGATGTAAGAAGCTTGATTTGGACTCATAAATCAGTGTAGAATCACCCTGAAGTTGAATCAATATCATTGGAGTTATGATGAAGAAGTTATCCCACTTTTAACCGAAGTGATTCCAGTTTGCCCTGTTTGGAGATTTGGCAATTTCTTCTTGATACTAATAAAACCAGAATGAATCACGATGTAAGAAGCTTGATTTGGACTCATAAATCAGTGTAGAATCACCCTGAAGTTGAATCAAGATCATAGGAGTTATGATGAAGAAGTTATCCCACTTTTAACCGAAGTGATTCCAGTTTGCCCTGTTTGGAGATTTGGCAATTTCTTCTTGATACTAATAAAACCAGAATGAATCACGATGTAAGAAGCTTGATTTGGACTCATAAATCAGTGTAGAATCACCCTGAAGTTGAATCAATATCATTGGAGTTATGATGAAGAAGTTATCCCACTTTTAACCGAAGTGATTCCAGTTTGCCCTGTTTGGAGATTTGGCAATTTCTTCTTGATACTAATAAAACCAGAATGAATCACGATGTAAGAAGCTTGATTTGGACTCATAAATCAGTGTAGAATCACCCTGAAGTTGAATCAAGATCATTGGAGTTATGATGAAGAAGTTATCCCACTTTTAACCGAAGTGATTCCAGTTTGCCCTGTTTGGAGATTTGGCAATTTCTTCTTGATACTAATAAAACCAGAATGAATCACGATGTAAGAAGCTTGATTTGGACTCATAAATCAGTGTAGAATCACCCTGAAGTTGAATCAAGATCATAGGAGTTATGATGAAGAAGTTATCCCACTTTTAACCGAAGTGATTCCAGTTTGCCCTGTTTGGAGATTTGGGCAATTTCTTCTTGATACTAATAAAACCAGAATGAATCACGATGTAAGAAGCTTGATTTGGACTCATAAATCAGTGTAGAATCACCCTGAAGTTGAATCAAGATCATAGGAGTTATGATGAAGAAGTTATCCCACTTTTAACCGAAGTGATTCCAGTTTGTCCTGTTTGGAGATTTGGCAATTTCTTCTTGATACTAATAAAACCAGACTGAATCACGATGTAAGAAGCTTGATTTGGATTCATAAATCAGTGTCGAATCACCCTGAAGTTGACTCAAGATCATAGGAGTTATGATGAAGAAGTTATCCCACTTTTAACCGAAGTGATTCCAGTTTGCCCTGTTTGGAGATTTGGGCAATTTATTCTTGATACTAATAAAACCAGAATGAATCACGATGTAAGAAGCTTGATTTGGACTCATAATCAGTGTAGAATCACCCTGAAGTTGAATCAATATCATTGGAGTTATGATGAAGAAGTTATCCCACTTTTAACCGAAGTGATTCCCAGTTTGCCCTGTTTGGAGATTTGGGCAATTTCTTCTTGATACTAATAAAACCAGAATGAATCACGATGTAAGAAGCTTGATTTGGACTCATTAATCAGTGTAGAATCACCCTGAAGTTGAATCAATATCATTGGAGTTATGATGAAGAAGTTATCCCACTTTTAACCGAAGTGATTCCAGTTTGCCCTGTTTGGAGATTTGGCAATTTCTTCTTGATACAAATAAAACCAGAATGAATCACGATGTAAAGAAAGCTTGATTTGGACTCATAAATCAGTTTAGAATCATCCTGAAGTTGAATCAATATCATTGGAGTTATGATGAAGAAGTTATCCCACTTTTAACCGAAGTGATTCCAGTTTGCCCTGTTTGGAGATTTGGGCAATTTATTCTTGATACTAATAAAACCAGAATGAATCACGATGTAAGAAGCTTGATTTGGACTCATAAATCAGTGTAGAATCACCCTGAAGTTGAATCAATATCATTGGAGTTATGATGAAGAAGTTATCCCACTTTTAACCGAAGTGATTCCAGTTTGCCCTGTTTGGAGATTTGGCAATTTCTTCTTGATACTAATAAAACCAGAATGAATCACGATGTAAGAAGCTTGATTTGGACTCATAAATCAGTGTAGAATCACCCTGAAGTTGAATCAATATCATTGGAGTTATGATGAAGAAGTTATCCCACTTTTAACCGAAGTGATTCCAGTTTGCCCTGTTTGGAGATTTGGCAATTTCTTCTTGATACTAATAAAACCAGAATGAATCACGATGTAAGAAGCTTGATTTGGACTCATAAATCAGTGTCAGAATCACCCTGAAGTTGAATCAATATCATTGGAGTTATGATGAAGAAGTTATCCCACTTTTAACCGAAGTGATTCCAGTTTGCCCTGTTTGGAGATTTGGCAATTTCTTCTTGATACTAATAAAACCAGAATGAATCACGATGTAAGAAGCTTGATTTGGACTCATAAATCAGTGTCGAATCACCCTGAAGTTGACTCAAGATCATAGGAGTTATGATGAAGAAGTTATCCCACTTTTAACCGAAGTGATTCCAGTTTGCCCTGTTTGGAGATTTGGGCAATTTCTTCTTGATACTAATAAAACCAGAATGAATCACGATGTAAGAAGCTTGATTTGGACTCATAAATCAGTGTCGAATCACCCTGAAGTTGAATCAATATCATTGGAGTTATGATGAAGAAGTTATCCCACTTTTAACCGAAGTGATTCCAGTTTGCCCTGTTTGGAGATTTGGCAATTTCTTCTTGATACTAATAAAACCAGAATGAATCACGATGTAAGAAGCTTGATTTGGACTCATAAATCAGTGTAGAATCACCCTGAAGTTGACTCAAGATCATAGGAGTTATGATGAAGAAGTTATCCCACTTTTAACCGAAGTGATTCCAGTTTGCCCTGTTTGGAGATTTGGCAATTTCTTCTTGATACTAATAAAACCAGAATGAATCACGATGTAAGAAGCTTGATTTGGACTCATAAATCAGTGTCGAATCACCCTGAAGTTGAATCAATATCATTGGAGTTATGATGAAGAAGTTATCCCACTTTTAACCGAAGTGATTCCAGTTTGCCCTGTTTGGAGATTTGGGCAATTTATTCTTGATACTAATAAAACCAGAATGAATCACGATGTAAGAAGCTTGATTTGGACTCATTAATCAGTGTAGAATCACCCTGAAGTTGAATCAATATCATTGGAGTTATGATGAAGAAGTTATCCCACTTTTAACCGAAGTGATTCCAGTTTGCCCTGTTTTGGAGATTTGGCAATTTCTTCTTGATACAAATAAAACCAGAATGAATCACGATGTAAGAAACTTGATCTGGACTCATAAATCAGTTTAGAATCATCCTGAAGTTGAATCAATATCATTGGAGTTATGATGAAGAAGTTATCCCACTTTTAACCGAAGTGATTCCAGTTTGCCCTGTTTGGAGATTTGGGAATTTATTCTTGATACTAATAAAACCAGAATGAATCACGATGTAAGAAGCTTGATTTGGACTCATTAATCAGTGTAGAATCACCCTGAAGTTGAATCAATATCATTGGAGTTATGATGAAGAAGTTATCCCACTTTTAACCGAAGTGATTCCAGTTTGCCCTGTTTGGAGATTTGGCAATTTCTTCTTGATACTAATAAAACCAGAATGAATCACGATGTAAGAAGCTTGATTTGGACTCATAAATCAGTGTCGAATCACCCTGAAGTTGACTCAAGATCATAGGAGTTATGATGAAGAAGTTATCCCACTTTTAACCGAAGTGATTCCAGTTTGTCCCTGTTTGGAGATTTGGGAATTTATTCTTGATACTAATAAAACCAGAATGAATCACGATGTAAGAAGCTTGATTTGGACTCATAATCAGTGTAGAATCACCCTGAAGTTGAATCAATATCATTGGAGTTATGATGAAGAAGTTATCCCACTTTTAACCGAAGTGATTCCAGTTTGCCCTGTTTGGAGATTTGGCAATTTATTCTTGATACTAATAAAACCAGAATGAATCACGATGTAAGAAGCTTGATTTGGACTCATTAATCAGTGTAGAATCACCCTGAAGTTGAATCAATATCATTGGAGTTATGATGAAGAAGTTATCCCACTTTTAACCGAAGTGATTCCAGTTTGCCCTGTTTGGAGATTTGGCAATTTCTTCTTGATACTAATAAAACCAGAATGAATCACGATGTAAGAAGCTTGATTTGGACTCATAAATCAGTGTCGAATCACCCTGAAGTTGACTCAAGATCATAGGAGTTATGATGAAGAAGTTATCCCACTTTTAACCGAAGTGATTCCAGTTTGCCCTGTTTGGAGATTTGGGAATTTATTCTTGATACTAATAAAACCAGAATGAATCACGATGTAAGAAGCTTGATTTGGACTCAATAATCAGTGTAGAATCACCCTGAAGTTGAATCAATATCATTGGAGTTATGATGAAGAAGTTATCCCACTTTTAACCGAAGTGATTCCAGTTTGCCCTGTTTGGAGATTTGGGAATTTATTCTTGATACTAATAAAACCAGAATGAATCACGATGTAAGAAGCTTGATTTGGACTCATTAATCAGTGTAGAATCACCCTGAAGTTGAATCAATATCATTGGAGTTATGATGAAGAAGTTATCCCACTTTTAACCGAAGTGATTCCAGTTTGCCCTGTTTGGAGATTTGGCAATTTCTTCTTGATACAAATAAAACCAGAATGAATCACGATGTAAGAAACTTGATCTGGACTCATAAATCAGTTTAGAATCATCCTGAAGTTGAATCAATGATCATTGGACTTATGATGAAGAAGTTATCCCACTTTTAACCGAAGTGATTCCAGTTTGCCCTGTTTGGAGATTTGGGAATTTATTCTTGATACTAATAAAACCAGAATGAATCACGATGTAAGAAGCTTGATTTGGACTCATTAATCAGTGTAGAATCACCCTGAAGTTGAATCAATATCATTGGAGTTATGATGAAGAAGTTATCCCACTTTTAACCGAAGTGATTCCAGTTTGCCCTGTTTGGAGATTTGGCAATTTCTTCTTGATACTAATAAAACCAGAATGAATCACGATGTAAGAAGCTTGATTTGGACTCATAAATCATTGTCGAATCACCCTGAAGTTGACTCAAGATCATAGGAGTTATGATGAAGAAGTTATCCCACTTTTAACCAAAGTGATTCCAGTTTGTCCTGTTTGGAGATTTGGGAATTTATTCTTGATACTAATAAAACCAGAATGAATCACGATGTAAGAAGCTTGATTTGGACTCAATAATCAGTGTAGAATCACCCTGAAGTTGAATCAATATCATTGGAGTTATGATGAAGAAGTTATCCCAATTTTAACCAAAGTGATCCCAGTTTGCCCTGTTTGGAGATTTGGGAATTTATCCTTGATACTAATAAAACCAGAATCAATCACGACGTAAGAAGCTTGATTTGGACTCATTAATCAGTGTAGAATCACCCTGAAGTTGAATCAATATCATTGGAGTTATGATGAAGAAGTTATCCCACTTTTAACCGAAGTGATTCCAGTTTGCCCTGTTTGGAGATTTGGGCAATTTCTTCTTGATACTAATAAAACCAGAATGAATCACGATGTAAGAAGCTTGATTTGGACTCATAAATCAGTGTAGAATCACCCTGAAGTTGAATCAATATCATTGGAGTTATGATGAAGAAGTTATCCCACTTTTAACCGAAGTGATTCCAGTTTGCCCTGTTTGGAGATTTGGCAATTTCTTCTTGATACTAATAAAACCAGAATGAATCACGATGTAAGAAGCTTGATTTGGACTCATAAATCAGTGTCGAATCACCCTGAAGTTGACTCAAGATCATAGGAGTTATGATGAAGAAGTTATCCCACTTTTAACCGAAGTGATTCCAGTTTGCCCTGTTTGGAGATTTGGGCAATTTATTCTTGATACTAATAAAACCAGAATGAATCACGATGTAAGAAGCTTGATTTGGACTCATAAATCAGTGTGAATCACCCTGAAGTTGAATCAATATCATTGGAGTTATGATGAAGAAGTTATCCCACTTTTAACCGAAGTGATTCCAGTTTGCCCTGTTTGGAGATTTGGGAATTTATTCTTGATACTAATAAAACCAGAATGAATCACGATGTAAGAAGCTTGATTTGGACTCATTAATCAGTGTAGAATCACCCTGAAGTTGAATCAATATCATTGGAGTTATGATGAAGAAGTTATCCCACTTTTAACCGAAAGTGATTCCAGTTTGCCCTGTTTGGAGATTTGGCAATTTCTTCTTGATACTAATAAAACCAGAATGAATCACGATGTAAGAAGCTTGATTTGGACTCATAAATCAGTGTCGAATCACCCTGAAGTTGACTCAAGATCATAGGAGTTATGATGAAGAAGTTATCCCACTTTTAACCGAAGTGATTCCAGTTTGCCCTGTTTGGAGATTTGGGAATTTATTCTTGATACTAATAAAACCAGAATGAATCACGATGTAAGAAGCTTGATTTGGACTCATTAATCAGTGTCGAATCACCCTGAAGTTGAATCAATATCATTGGAGTTATGATGAAGAAGTTATCCCACTTTTAACCGAAGTGATTCCAGTTTGCCCTGTTTGGAGATTTGGCAATTTCTTCTTGATACTAATAAAACCAGAATGAATCACGATGTAAAAAGCTTGATTTGGACTCATAAATCAGTGTCGAATCACCCTGAAGTTGACTCAAGATCATAGGAGTTATGATGAAGAAGTTATCCCACTTTTAACCGAAGTGATTCCAGTTTGCCCTGTTTGGAGATTTGGCAATTTCTTCTTGATACTAATAAAACCAGAATGAATCACGATGTAAGAAGCTTGATTTGGACTCATAAATCAGTGTCGAATCACCCTGAAGTTGAATCAAGATCATAGGAGTTATGATGAAGAAGTTATCCCACTTTTAACCGAAGTGATTCCAGTTTGCCCTGTTTGGAGATTTGGGAATTTATTCTTGATACTAATAAAACCAGAATGAATCACGATGTAAGAAGCTTGATTTGGACTCATTAATCAGTGTAGAATCACCCTGAAGTTGAATCAATATCATTGGAGTTATGATGAAGAAGTTATCCCACTTTTAACCGAAGTGATTCCAGTTTGCCCTGTTTGGAGATTTGGCAATTTCTTCTTGATACTAATAAAACCAGAATGAATCACGATGTAAGAAGCTTGATTTGGACTCATAAATCAGTGTAGAATCACCCTGAAGTTGACTCAATATCATAGGAGTTATGATGAAGAAGTTATCCCACTTTTAACCGAAGTGATTCCAGTTTGCCCTGTTTGGAGATTTGGCAATTTCTTCTTGATACTAATAAAACCAGAATGAATCACGATGTAAGAAGCTTGATTTGGACTCATAAATCAGTGTCGAATCACCCTGAAGTTGACTCAAGATCATAGGAGTTATGATGAAGAAGTTATCCCACTTTTAACCGAAGTGATTCCAGTTTGCCCTGTTTGGAGATTTGGGAATTTATTCTTGATACTAATAAAACCAGAATGAATCACGATGTAAGAAGCTTGATTTGGACTCAATAATCAGTGTAGAATCACCCTGAAGTTGAATCAATATCATTGGAGTTATGATGAAGAAGTTATCCCACTTTTAACCGAAGTGATTCCAGTTTGCCCTGTTTGGAGATTTGGGAATTTATTCTTGATACTAATAAAACCAGAATGAATCACGATGTAAGAAGCTTGATTTGGACTCATTAATCAGTGTAGAATCACCCTGAAGTTGAATCAATATCATTGGGAGTTATGATGAAGAAGTTATCCCACTTTTAACCGAAGTGATTCCAGTTTGCCCTGTTTGGAGATTTGGCAATTTCTTCTTGATACAAATAAAACCAGAATGAATCACGATGTAAGAAGCTTGATTTGGACTCATAAATCAGTGTAGAATCACCCTGAAGTTGAATCAATATCATTGGAGTTATGATGAAGAAGTTATCCCACTTTTAACCGAAGTGATTCCAGTTTGCCCTGTTTGGAGATTTGGGAATTTATTCTTGATACTAATAAAACCAGAATGAATCACGATGTAAGAAGCTTGATTTGGACTCATTAATCAGTGTAGAATCACCCTGAAGTTGAATCAATATCATTGGAGTTATGATGAAGAAGTTATCCCACTTTTAACCGAAGTGATTCCAGTTTGCCCTGTTTGGAGATTTGGCAATTTCTTCTTGATACAAATAAAACCAGAATGAATCACGATGAAAGAAACTTGATCTGGACTCATAAATCAGTTTAGAATCATCCTGAAGTTGAATCAATATCATTGGAGTTATGATGAAGAAGTTATCTCACTTTTAACCGAAGTGATTCCAGTTTGTCCTGTTTGGAGATTTGGGAATTTATTCTTGATACTAATAAAACCAGAATGAATCACGATGTAAGAAGCTTGATTTGGACTCATTAATCAGTGTAGAATCACCCTGAAGTTGAATCAATATCATTGGAGTTATGATGAAGAAGTTATCCCACTTTTAACCGAAGTGATTCCAGTTTGCCCTGTTTGGAGATTTGGCAATTTCTTCTTGATACTAATAAAACCAGAATGAATCACGATGTAAGAAGCTTGATCTGGACTCATAAATCAGTGTCGAATCACCCTGAAGTTGAATCAATATCATTGGACTTATGATGAAGAAGTTATCCCACTTTTAACCGAAGTGATTCCAGTTTGCCCTGTTTGGAGATTTGAGAATTTATTCTTGATACTAATAAAACCAGAATGAATCACGATGTAAGAAGCTTGATTTGGACTCATTAATCAGTGTAGAATCACCCTGAAGTTGAATCAATATCATTGGAGTTATGATGAAGAAGTTATCCCACTTTTAACCGAAGTGATTCCAGTTTGCCCTGTTTGGAGATTTGGCAATTTCTTCTTGATACTAATAAAACCAGAATGAATCACGATGTAAGAAGCTTGATTTGGACTCATAAATCAGTGTCGAATCACCCTGAAGTTGACTCAAGATCATAGGAGTTATGATGAAGAAGTTATCCCACTTTTAACCGAAGTGATTCCAGTTTGCCCTGTTTGGAGATTTGGGAATTTATTCTTGATACTAATAAAACCAGAATGAATCACGATGTAAGAAGCTTGATTTGGACTCATTAATCAGTGTCGAATCACCCTGAAGTTGAATCAATATCATTGGAGTTATGATGAAGAAGTTATCCCACTTTTAACCGAAGTGATTCCAGTTTGCCCTGTTTGGAGATTTGGCAATTTCTTCTTGATACTAATAAAACCAGAATGAATCACGATGTAAGAAACTTTATTTGGACTCATTAATCAGTGTCGAATCACCCTGAAGTTGAATCAATATCATTGGACGTTATGATGAAGAAGTTATCCCACTTTTAACCGAAGTGATTCCAGTTTGCCCTGTTTGGAGATTTGGGAATTTATTCTTGATACTAATAAAACCAGAATGAATCACGATGTAAGAAGCTTGATTTGGACTCATTAAATCAGTGTAGAATCACCCTGAAGTTGAATCAATATCATTGGAGTTATGATGAAGAAGTTATCCCACTTTTAACCGAAGTGATTCCAGTTTGCCCTGTTTTGGAGATTTGGCAATTTCTTCTTGATACTAATAAAACCAGAATGAATCACGATGTAAGAAGCTTGATTTGGACTCATAAATCAGTGTAGAATCACCCTGAAGTTGAATCAAGATCATAGGAGTTATGATGAAGAAGTTATCCCACTTTTAACCGAAGTGATTCCAGTTTGTCCTGTTTGGAGATTTGGGAATTTATTCTTGATACTAATAAAACCAGAATGAATCACGATGTAAGAAGCTTGATTTGGACTCATATAATCAGTGTAGAATCACCCTGAAGTTGAATCAATATCATTGGAGTTATGATGAAGAAGTTATCCCACTTTTAACCGAAGTGATTCCAGTTTGCCCTGTTTGGAGATTTGGCAATTTCTTCTTGATACTAATAAAACCAGAATGAATCACGATGTAAGAAGCTTGATTTGGACTCATTAAATCAGTGTAGAATCACCCTGAAGTTGAATCAATATCATGGGAGTTATGATGAAGAAGTTATCCCACTTTTAACCGAAGTGATTCCAGTTTGCCCTGTTTGGAGATTTGGCAATTTCTTCTTGATACAAATAAAACCAGAATGAATCACGATGTAAGAAAGCTTGATCTGGACTCATAAATCAGTGTAGAATCATCCCTGAAGTTGAATCAATATCATTGGAGTTATGATGAAGAAGTTATCCCACTTTTAACCGAAGTGATTCCAGTTTGTCCTGTTTGGAGATTTGGGAATTTATTCTTGATACTAATAAAACCAGAATGAATCACGATGTAAGAAGCTTGATTTGGACTCATTAATCAGTGTAGAATCACCCTGAAGTTGAATCAATATCATTGGAGTTATGATGAAGAAGTTATCCCACTTTTAACCGAAGTGATTCCAGTTTGCCCTGTTTGGAGATTTGGCAATTTCTTCTTGATACTAATAAAACCAGAATGAATCACGATGTAAGAAACTTGATCTGGACTCATAAATCAGTTTAGAATCATCCTGAAGTTGAATCAATATCATTGGAGTTATGATGAAGAAGTTATCCCACTTTTAACCGAAGTGATTCCAGTTTGTCCTGTTTGGAGATTTGGGAATTTATTCTTGATACTAATAAAACCAGAATGAATCACGATGTAAGAAGCTTGATTTGGACTCATTAATCAGTGTAGAATCACCCTGAAGTTGAATCAATATCATTGAGTTATTGATGAAGAAGTTTAATCCCACTTTTAACCGAAGTAGCCAGGGTGGGGCAACTTGAGGAGGGTGGGTTGGCGGCTTGGGGGCGCGGCGTGGGGTGGTTCTGGTGCACTGCGTGTCGGAGGTTAAGTTTCTCTAGAGGTTTATCCAAGCTGAGGCAGTAGAAGGCAGCTAATGCTGCTGTTAGGGTCACTGTCTCATCCTCAGGGTTTGTCTCTTTCTAATCAAACTCGACCAATCTTGAGTTTTCTTTTGAGTTTAGTATGTTGAATGATGTGTAAGTAGCAGATGTGAATAGAAGAGGGACCGGCTTGTTGAGTATGAGAGAGACGATCAGTGATGGTGAGCTCATGACTGGTTGATATCTGCCAAGTAAGTCAAAATAAATCACTCATTTTACTTCATTGAAGCTTGAGCAATAAGATAAAATGGTTTCATGTTACTTGCGGCCAATGTTCAACAATAAATCTAGATGCATTGCGAAATTAATTATTGATTTATTTTATATTATATTTGTATTAGTATTTTTAGTTTTTAGGTTTAATTGGGCTAAAAGGTTTTGTTGAAATGAATGCAGCTTGGTTGCATTAAAAGAGCTTCAGAGACTACATGATGAGCTTGTTGTATTCAGTAGAATGCATGTGTCTTGATCGGTACAACACTTCTGATAAATCATCAAGGTGATGCTTCTGTTTCTTTGAGTCTAATTCTTTGTTGGGATTAAGAACTTAAGTCTCATGCAAACAATGTCTTTGTCTGTGAAGCAGAAGCCGTTGGTTTCTGGTCTAGGATATGCCACAGTCATCTGTCTCACCAGTCAAAGGATTGTACCTCTATGGAGGTGTGGCACAGGAAAACACCATGTTGATGGACTTATTTCTTTGATCAATTGTAAGTTTTTTTGTATGATCAACATCTGGATCAAGGCATTGCAGGTCATGAATCTTTCTTTGTGTCATTAGGCTTGCACTTGGAAGAAGCAGAGGGATAACATTTCCATGATTTCAATGTTGACTGTTTCAATAGTCGATTTACAAGTATGGATTACTCTTCCTGATTTTATTAGATAGCTTTAGTCTTTTGAGATAGTGTTTTGAATTTGGTGTCAAAATGTTTGCAGAAACATAAGGGTTTACAGATCCACTTTGAAGTTGTTTGCTCAAGAGATAGTTCATGTGCAATCTTACTATGTCTAATGAGTTCATGGTATCTTCTTTCACATTATATCATCTTTGGATAAACCCATCTTGAGCTTTTTCAATGTCAGCTTCTGATCTGTTGCTACAGGTAACTGATGTTGCAGATCTCTGATACTTTAACCGACTCTTTGGACATCTCTTTCAGTAATGGCAAGTAAGTCTGATCCTTGTTTACTGCTAAAATCAGCCCTGTTCATTTGAGTTAAACTGGACTTTTTGTCCATACTTGCCAAAAAACTATAGATTCTAGTTGCCACATCAAATAGAAATCCTGATAAACTCTATGAAGGAGGACTCCAAAGAGGACCTCTTCCTTCCATTCATTGCCTCACTAAAAGGTTATCTAACATTACTTCCATTAATCAGCTCTAGTCCTTGTTTCTTCTTCCTGACTCTCATAGATGTTTCATCTTTGCAGGACGGAGTGTAGTTTCATGAGATTGGCTCAGCTGTTGATAACCGGAAACTAACTTCGGTATAAACTCCATCCCTAGGTCCACTTGGCTTCAAAGCCAAAGTAGAGTTACGTAACAAGATGGTTTTTTGACCTGTGCAGGCTGAGGAAGGATTCTATTTCATCGTAAAGATCTTTCCACCATTCTGAAACAGAAGTTCCAAGAACTGATGGGCAGGCAATGTTGTTGCACGTCACAGGAAGTAGAAGTTGTCATGGGAAAGAAAGTTACAGGTATAATTAGTATCCCAACATCAATTACGTTGTGTCTGAATGAATTCATCATCAGACTAGTTCTCTGCGTCATTTAAACAGGTTCCATTAGTGCTAACGGGTGTGCCATACTTTCCTTTTGAAGAGTTATGCGACCGGACACTTGGAGCTGCTGATTACTTCGGATTGTTCAGTAAGTTACTCTCTACTTTGACTCTCCTCGTCATTTGCATGTCAGCCAACTTTGTCTCAAAACCATTTCTCTTCTTCTTTGTCCTAATGTTTGCAGAGAAGTTTTCATACTCTTGCATTGGAAAGGAGTACCTGTTCTTTGGGCTTCATAACCCGGACCACTGCTTATAGATTCGTTCACTAGTCGATGTATGCAACCGCCGGCTGTGTCTGTTTCATTTCTCGGCTATTCTTCTAAGATGGTATCAAGTATTAACCAACCTTTCATCAAAATGAGTTGCAGGTGATGTATGAGAACAGAGCGAGGTTGTTGTTGTAAGTCTGAAGCAAAATTCCTCAAGAACTCTTGGAAAGAGATTGTAACAATCTCTGAAGCGAAATGCAATGTCTCCAAGAACATCTTCTAGATCAAGAAAATAACGATGTCTCTGAGCTCTTGCGTGGACAATGAGTTAGGTTTCGCAAAAGATAGAACCATCAGTAGGTAATGTCACTGAAGGATAGAACCATCAATGTTATATACCTAAAAGCTTTAATTGAGTTTTCTTGCTCATCAAGGTGAACTTGTTTATTACTTCCCGCAGGTTAACAGAAATGAACAGCAAAGAGTACTTGGAGGCGCGA
>CAJHQQ010005105.1:0-20449 GCA_905132885.1 Moricandia moricandioides | reverse complement strand
CCACTTTACCCTGTTTGGAGATTTGGTAATTTCTTCTTAATTCTAATCAAACCAGAATGTATCAAGATGTAAGAAGCTTTATTTTGACTCATAAATCAGTGGATAATCACACTGAAGTTGAATCAATATCATTGGAGTTATGATGAAGAAGTTATCCCACTTTTAACCGAAGTGATTCCAGTTTGCCTTGTTTTGGAGAGTTGGCAATTTCTTCTTGATACTAATAAAACCAGAATGAATCACTATGTAAAAGCTCTATTTGGACTCATAAATCAGTGTAGAATCACCCCTGAAGTTGAATCAAGATCATAGAGTTATGATGAAGAAGTTATCCCACTTTTAACCGAAGTGACTCCAGTTACCCTGTTTGGAGATTTGGCAATTTATTCTTGATACTAATCAAACCAGAATGAATCAAGATGTAAGAAGCTTTATTTTGACTCATAAATCAGTGGATAATCACCCTGAATTTGAATCAATATCATTGGAGTTATGATGAAGATGTTATTCCACTTTTAACCGAAGTGATTCCAGTTTACCCTTTTTGGAGATATGGTAATTTCTTCTTGATTCTAATCAAAAAAGAATGAATCAAGATGTAAGAATCTCTATTTGGACTCATAAATCAGTGTAGAATTATCTGAAGTTGAATCAAGAATCATAGGAGTTATGATGAAGAAGTTATCCCACTTTTAACCGAAGTGACTCCAGTTTACCCTGTTTGGAGATTTGGCAATTTCTTTTTGATTCTAATCAAACCAGAATGAATCAAGATGTAAGAATCTTTATTTGGACTCATAAATCAGTGGATAATCACCCTGAAGTTAAATCAATATCATTGGAGTTATGATGAAGAAGTTATCCCACTTTTAACCGAAGTGATTCCAGTTTGTCCTGTTTGGAGATTTGGCAATTTCTTCTTGATACTAATCAAACCAGAATGAATAAGATGTAAGAATGTTGATTTGGACTCATAAATCAGTGTAGAATCATCCTGAAGTTGAACCAATATCATAGGACTTATGAATGAAGAAGTTATCCCACTTTTAACCGAAGTGACTCCACTTTACCCTGTTTGGAGATTTGGCAATTTCTTCTTGATTCTAATCAAACCAGAATGTATCAAGATGTAAGAAGCTTTATTTTGACTCATAAATCAGTGGATAATCACACTGAAGTTGAATCAATATCATTGGAGTTATGATGAAGAAGTTATCCCACTTTTTAACCGAAGTGATTCAGTTTGCCTTGTTTGGAGAGTTGGCAATTTCTTCTTGATACTAATAAAACCAGAATGAATCACTATGTAAGAAGCTTTATTTGGACTCATAAATCAGTGTAGAATCACCCTGAAGTTGAATCAATATCATAGGAGTTATGATGAAGAAGTTATCCCACTTTTAACCGAAGTGACTCCAGTTTACCCTGTTTGGAGATTTGGCAATTTATTCTTGATAATAATCAAACCAGAATGAATCAAGATGTAAGAAGCTTTATTTGGACTCATAAATCAGTGGATAATCTCCCTGAATTTGAATCAATATCATTGGAGTTATGATGAAGATGTTATTCCACTTTTAACCGAAGTGATTCCAGTTGACACTGTTTGGAGATTAGGCATTTTCTTCAAACCAGAATGAATCACGATGTAAGAAGCTTGATTTGTACACATAAATCAGTGTAGAATCACCCTGAAGTTGAATCAATATCATAAGAGTTATGATGAAGATGTTATTCCACTTTTAACCGAAGTGATTCCATTTTGCCCTGTTTGGAGAGTTGACAATTTCTTCTTGATTCTAATAAAACCAGAATGAATCACGATGTAAGAATATTGATTTGGACTCATAAATCAGTGTAGAAACACCCTGAAGTTGAATCAAGATCATAAGAGTTATGATGAAAAAGTTATCCCACTTTTAACCGAAGTGACTCCAGTTTACCGTGTTTGGAGATTTGGCAATTTCTTCTTGATTCTAATCAAACCAGAGTGAATCAAAATGTAAGAAGCTTTATTTGGACTCATAAATCTGTGGATAATCACCCTGAATTTGAATCAATATCATAGGAGTTATGATGAAGATGTTATTCCACTTTTAACCGAAGTGATTCCAGTTTATCCTGTTTGGAGATTTGGCAATTTCTTCTTGATTCTAATCAAACCAGAATGAATCAAGATGAAAGAATATTTATTTGGACTCATAAATAAGTATACAATCATCCTGAAGTTGAATCAAGATCATAGGAGTTACGATGAAGAAGTTATCCCAGTTTTAACCGAAGTGACTCCAGTTTACCCTGTTTGGAGATTTGGCAATTTCTTCTTGATTCTAATCAAACCAGAATGAATCAAGATGTAAGAAGCTTTATTTGGAATCATAAATCAGTGGATAATCACCCTGAAGTTAAATCAATATCATTGGAGTTATGATGAAGAAGTTATCCCACTTTTAACCGAAGTGATTCCAGTTTGCCCTGTGTGGAGATTTGGCAATTTCTTCTTGATACTAATCAAACCAGAATGAATCAAGATGTAAGAATCTTGATTTGTACTCATAAATCAGTGTAGAAGCATCCTGAAGTTGAACCAATATCATAGGAGCTATGATGAAGATGTTATTCCACTTTTAACCGAAGTGATTCCAATTTACCCTTTTTGGAGATTTAGCAATTTCTTCTTGATTCTAATCAAACCATAATGAATCAAGATGTAAAAATCTTGATTTGGACTCATAAATCAGTGTCGAATCATCCTGAAGTTGAACCAATATCATAGGAGTTATGATGAAGAAGTTATCCCACTTTTAACCGAAGTGACTCCAGTTTACCCTGTTTGGAGATTTGGTAATTTCGTCTTGATTCTAATCAAACCAGAATGTATCAAGATGTAAGAAGATTTATTTTGACTCATAAATCTGTGGATAATCACACTGAAGTTGAATCAATATCATTGGAGTTATGATGAAGAAGTTATCCCACTTTTAACCGAAGTGATTCCGGTTTGCCCTGTTTGGAGAGTTGGCAATTTCTTCTTGATACTAATAAAATCAGAATGAATCACGATGTAAGAAGCTTGATTTGGACTCATAAATCAGTGTAGAATCACCCTGAAGTTGAATCAAGATCATAGGAGTTATGATGAAGAAGTTATCCCACTTTTAACCGAACTGACTCCAGTTTACCCTTTTTGGAGATTTGGCAATTTCTTCTTGGTTTTAATAAAACCAGAATGAATCAAGATGTAAGAATCTCTATTTGGACTCATAAATAAGTTTAGAATCACCCTGAAGTTGAATCAAGATCATAGGAGTTATGATGAAGATGTTTTCCCACTTTTTTCCGAAGTGACTCCAGTTTACCCTGTTTGGAGATTTGGCAATTTATTCTTGATACTAATCAAAATAGAATAAATCAAGATGTAAGAAGCTTTATTTGGACTCATAAATCAGTGGATAATCACCCTGAATTTGAATCAATATCATTGGAGTTATGATCAAGATGTTATTCCACTTTTAACCGAAGTGATTCCAGTTTACCCTTTTTGGAGATTTGGCAATTTCTTCTTGATTCTAATCAAAAAAAATGAATCAATATGTGAGAATCTCTATTTGGACTCATAAATCAGTGTAGAATCATCCTGAAGTTGAATCAAGATCATAGGAGTTATGATGAAGAAGTTATCCCACTTTTAACCGAAGTGACTCCAGTTTACCCTATTTGTAGATTTGGCAATTTCTTCTTGATTCTAATCAAACCAGAATGAATCAAGATGTAAGAAGCTTTATTTGGACACATAAATCAGTGGATAATCACCCTGAAGTTAAATCAATATCATTGGAGTTATGATGAAGAAGTTATCCCACTTTTAACCGAAGTGATTCCAGTTTGTCCTGTTTGGAGATTTGGCAATTTCTTCTTGATACTAATCAAACCAGAATGAATCAAGATGTAAGAATCTTGATTTGGACTCATAAATCAGTGTAGAATCATCCTGAAGTTCAACCAATATCATAGGATTTATGATGAAGAAGTTATCCCACTTTTAACCGAAGTGACTCCAGTTTACCCTGTTTGGAGATTTGGCAATTTCTTCTTGATTCTAATCAAACCAGAATGTATCAAGATGTAAGAAGCTTTATTTTGACTCATAAATCAGTGGATAATCACACTGAATTTGAATCAATATCATTGGAGTTATGATGTAGAAGTTATCCCACTTTTAACGAAGTGATTCCAGTTTGCCCTGTTTGGAGTGTTGGTAATTTCTTCTTGATACTAATAAAACCAGAATGAATCACGATGTAAGAAGCTTTATTTGGACTCATAAATCAGTGGATAATCACCCTGAATTTGAATCAATATCATTGGAGTTATGATGAAGATGTTATTCCACTTTTAACCGAAGTGATTCCAGTTTACCCTTTTTAGAGATTTGGCAATTTCTTCTTGATTCTAATCAAACCAGAATGAATCAAGATGTAAGAATCTCTATTTGGACTCATAAATCAGTGTAGAATCATCATGAAGTTGAATCAAGATCATAGGAGTTATGATGAAGAAGTTATCCCACTTTTAACCGAAGTGACTCCAGTGTACCTTGTTTGGAGATTTGGCAATTTCTTCTTGATTCTAATCAAACCAGAATGAATCAAGATGCAAGAAGCTTTATTTTGACTCATAAATCAGTGGATAATCACCCTGAAGTTAAATCAATATCATTTGAGCTATGATGAAGAAGTTATCCCACTTTTAACCGAAGTGATTCCAGTTTGCCATGTTTGGAGAGTTGGCAATTTCTTCTTGATTCTAATCAAACCAGAATGTATCAAGATGTAAGAAGCTTTATTTTGACTCATAAATCAGTGGATAATCACACTGAAGTTGAATCAATATCATTGGAGTTATGATGAAGAAGTTATCCCACTTTTAACAGAAGTGATTCCAGTTTGCCCTGTTTGGAGAGTTGGCAATTTCTTCTTGATTCTAATAAAACCAGATTGAATCACGATGTAAGAAGCTTTATTTGGACTCATAAATCAGTGTAGAATCACCCTAAAGTTGAATCAAGATCATAGGAGTTATGATGAAGAAGTTATCCCACTTTTAACCGAAGTGACTCCAGTTTACCCTGTTTGGAGATTTGGCAATTTCTTCTTGATTCTAATCAAACCAGAATGAATCAAGATGTAAGAAGCTTTATTTGGAGTCATAAATCAGTGGATAATCACCCTGAATTTGAATCAATATCATTGGAGTTATGATGAAGATGTTATTCCACTTTTAACCGAAGTGATTCCAGTTTACACTGTTTGGAAATTTGGCAATTTCTTCTTGATTCTAATCAAACCAGAATGAATCAAGATGTAAGATGCTTTATTTGGACTCATAAATCAGTGGATAATCACCCTGAATTTGAATCAATATCATAGGAGTTATGATGAAGATGTTATTCCACTTTTAACCGAAGTGATTCCAGTTTACCCTGTTTGGAGATTTGGCAATTTCTTCTTGATTCTAATCAAAACTGAATGAATCAAGATGTAAGAATCTTGATTTGGACTCATAAATCAGTTTACAATCATCCTGAAGTTGAATCAAGATCATAGGAGTAATGATGAAGAAGTTATCCCACTTTTAACCGAAGTGACTCCAGTTTACCCTGTTTGGAGATTTGGCAATTTCTTCTTGATTTTAATCAAACCAGAATGAATCAAGATGTAAGAAGCTTTATTTGGAATCATAAATCAGTGGATAATCACCCTGAAGTTAAATCAATATCATTGGAGTTATGATGAAGAAGTTATCCCACTTTTAACCGAAGTGATTCCAGTTTGCCCTGTTTGGAGATTTGGCAATTTCTTCTTGATACTAATCAAACCAGAATGAATCAAGATGTAAGAATCTTGATTTGGACTCATAAATCAGCGTAGAAGCATCCTGAAGTTGAACCAATATCATAGAAGTTATGATGAAGATGTTATTCCACTTTTAACCGAAGTGATTCCAGTTTACCCTTTTTGGAGATTTGGCAATTTCTTCTTGATTCTAATCAAACCAGAATGAATCAAGATGTAAGAATCTTGATTTTGACTCATAAATCAGTGTAGAATCATCCTGAAGTTGAACCAATATCATAGGAGTAATGATGAAGAAGTTATCCCACTTTTAACCGAAGTGACTCAGTTTACCCTGTTTGGAGATTTGGTAATTTCTTCTTGATAATAATCAAACCAGAATGTATCAAGATGTAAGAAGCTTTATTTTGACTCATAAATCAGTGGATAATCACACTGAAGTTGAATCACTATCATTGGAGTTATGATGAAGAAGTTATCCCACTTTTAACCGAAGTGATTCCAGTTTGCCCTGCTTGGAGAGTTGGCAATTTCTTCTTGATACTAATAAAATCAGAATGAATCACGATGTAAGAAGCTTGATTTGGACTCATAAATCAGTGTAGAATCACCCTGAAGTTGAATCAAGATCATAGGAGTTATGATGAAGAAGTTATCCCACTTTTAACCGAACTGACTCCAGTTTTACCTTTTTGGAGATTTGGTAATTTCTTCTTGATTCTAATCAAACCAGAATGAATCAAGATGTAAGAATCTCTATTTGGACTCATAAATAAGTGTAGAATCACCCTGAAGTTGAATCAAGATCATAGGAGTTATGATGAAGATGTTTTCCCACTTTTTTCCGAAGTGACTCGAGTTTACCCTGTTTAGAGATTTGGCAATTTAATCTTGATACTAATCAAACCAGAAGGAATCAAGATGTAAGAATCTTTATTTGGACTCATAAATCAGTGGATAATCACCCTGAAGTTAAATCATTATCATTGGAGTTATGATGAAGAAGTTATCTCACTTTTAACCGAAGTGATTCCAGTTTGCCCTGTTTGGAGATTTGGCAATTTCTTCTTGATTCTAATCAAACCAGAATGAATCACGATGTAAGAAGCTTGATTTGTACACATAAATCAGTGTAGAATCACCCTGAAGTTGAATCAATATCATAAGAGTTATGATGAAGATGTTATTCCACTTTTAACCGAAGTGATTCCAGTTTACCCTGTTTGGAGATTTGACAATTTCTTCTTGATTCTAATCAAACCAGAATGAATCAAGATGTAAGAAGCTTTATTTGGACTCATAAATCAGTGGATAATCACCCTGAATTTGAATCAATATCATTGGAGTTATGATGAAGATGTTATTCCACTTTTAACCGAAGTTATTCCAGTTTACACTGTTTGGAGATTTGGCAATTTCTTCTTGATTCTAATCAAACCAGAATGAATCACGTTGTAAGAAGCTTGATTTGTACACATAAATCAGTGTAGAATCACCCTGAAGTTGAATCAATATCATAAGAGTTATGATGAAGATGTTATTCCACTTTTAACCGAAGTGATTCCAGTTTGCCCTGTTCGGAGAGTTGGCAATTTCTTCTTGATTCTAATAAAACCAGAATGAATCACGATGTAAGAAGATTGATTTGGACTCATAAATCAGTGTAGAAACACCCTGAAGTTGAATCAAGATCATAAGAGTTATGATGAAGAAGTTATCCCACTTTTAACCGAAGTGACTCCAGTTTACCCTGTTTGGAGATTTGGCAATTTCTTCTTGATTCTAATCAAACCAGACTGATTCAAGATGTAAGAAGCTTTATTTGGACTCATAAATCAGTGGATAATCACCCTGAATTTTAATCAATATTATAGGAGTTATGATGAAGATGTTATTCCACTTTTAACCGAAATGATTCCAGTTTATCCTGTTTGGAGATTTGGCAATTTCTTCCTGATAGTAATCAAACCAGAATGAATCAAGATGTAAGAATCTTGATTTGGACTCATAAATCAGTGTAGAATCATCCTGAAGTTGAATCAATATCATAGGAGTTATGATGAAGAAGTTATCCCACTTTTAACCGAAGTGACTCCAGTTTACCCTGTTTGGAGATTTGGCAATTTCTTCTTGATTCTAATCAAACCAGAATGTATCAAGATGTAAGAAGCTTTATTTTGACTCATAAATCAGTGGATAATCACCCTGAAGTTGAATCAATATCATTGGAGTTATGATGAAGAAGTTATCCCACTTTTAACCGAAGTGATTCCAGTTTACCCTTTTTGGAGATTTGGCAATTTCTTCTTGATTCTAATCAAACCATAATGAATCAAGATGTAAGAACTCTATTTGGACTCATAAATCAGTGTAGAATCATCCTGAAGTTGAATCAAAATCATAGGAGTTATGATGAAGAAGTTATCCCACTTTTAACCGAAGTGACTCCAGTTTACCCTGTTTGGAGATTTGGCAATTTCTTCTTGATTCTAATCAAACCAGAATGAATCAAGATGTAAGAAGCTTTATTTGGACTCATAAATCAGTGGATAATCACCCTGAAGTTCAATCAATATCATTGGAGTTATGATGAAGAAGTTATCCCACTTTTAACCGAAGTGATTCAAGTTTGCCCTGTTTGGAGAGTTGGCAATTTCTTCTTGATTCTAATAAAACCAGAATGAATCACGATGTAAGAAGATTGATTTGGACTCATAAATCAGTGTAGAAACACCCTGAAGTTGAATCAAGATCATAAGAGTTATGATGAAGAAGTTATCCCACTTTTAACCGAAGTGACTCCAGTTTACCTGTTTGGAGATTTGGCAATTTCTTCTTGATTCTAATTAAACCAGAATGAATCCAGATGTAAGAAGCTTTATTTGGACTCATAAATCAGTGGATAATCACCCTGAATTTGAATCAATATCATAGGAGTTATGATGAAGATGTTATTCCACTTTTAACCGAAGTGATTCCAGTTTACCCTGTTTGGAGATTTGGCAATTTCTTCTTGATTCTAATCAAACCAGAATGAATCAAGATGTAAGAATCTTGATTTGGACTCATAAATCAGTTTACAATCATCCTGAAGTTGAATCAAGATCATAGGAGTTATGATGAAGAAGTTATCCCACTTTTAACCGAAGTGACTCCAGTTTACCCTGTTTGGAGATTTGGCAATTTCTTCTTGATTCTAATCAAACCAGAATGAATCAAGATGTAAGAAGCTTTATTTGGAATCATAAATCAGTGGATAATCACCCTGAAGTTAAATCAGTATCATTGGAGTTATGATGAAGAAGTTATCCCACTTTTAACCGAAGTGATTCCAGTTTGTCCTGTTTGGAGATTTGGCAATTTCTTCTTGATACTAATCAAACCAAAATGAATCAAGATGTAAGAATCTTTATTTGGACTCATAAATCAGTGTAGAATCATCCTGAAGTTGAACCAATATCATAGGAGTTATGATGAAGATGTTATTCCACTTTTAACCGAAGTGATTCCAGTTTACCCTTTTTGGAGATTTGGCAATTTCTTCTTGATTCTAATCAACCAGAATGAATCAAGATGTAAGAATCTTGATTTGGACTCATAAATCAGTGTAGAATCATCCTGAAGTTGAACCAATATCATAGGAGTTATGATGAAGAAGTTATCCCACTTTTAACCGAAGTGACTCCAGTTTACCCTGTTTGGAGATTTGGTAATTTCTTCTTGATTCTAATCAAACCATAATGTATCAAGATGTAAGAAGCTTTATTTTGACTCATAAATCAGTGGATAATCACACTAAAGTTGAATCAATATCATTGGAGTTATGATGAAGAAGTTATCCCACTTTTAACCGAAGTGATTCCAGTTTGTCCTGTTTGGAGAGTTGGCAATTTCTTCTTGATACTAATAAAATCAGAATGAATCACTATGTAAGAAGCTTGATTTGTACTCATAAATCAGTGTAGAATCACCCTGAAGTTGAATCAAGATCATAGGAGTTATGATGAAGAAGTTATCCCACTTTTAACCGAAGTGACTCCAGTTTACCCTTTTTGGAGATTTGGCAATTTCTTCTTGATTCTAATCAAACTAGAATGAATCAAGATGTAAGAATCTCTATTTGGACTCATAAATAAGTGTAGAATCACCCTGAAGTTGAATCAAGATCATAGGAGTTATGATGAAGATGTTTTCCCACTTTTTTCCGAAGTGACTCTAGTTTACCCTGTTTGGAGATTTGGCAATTTATTCTTGATACTAATCAAACCAGAATGAATCAAGATGTAAGAAGCTTTATTTTGACTCATAAATCAGTGGATAATCACCCTGAATTTGAATCAATATCATTGGAGTTATGATGAAGATGTTATTCCACTTTTAACCGAAGTGATTCCAGTTTACCGTGTTTGGAGATTTGGCAATTTCTTCTTGATTCTAATCAAAACAGAATGAATCAAGATGTAAAAATCTTGATTTGGACTCATAAATCAGTTTACAATCATCCTGAAGTTGAATCAAGATCATAGGAGTTATAATGAAGAAGTTATCCTACTTTTAACCGAAGTGACTCCAGTTTACCCTGTTTGGAGATTTGGCAATTTCTTCTTGATTCTAATCAAACCAGAATGAATCAAGATGTAAGAAGCTTTATTTGGACTCATAAATCAGTGGATAATCACCCTGAAGTTAAATCAATATCATTGGAGTTATGATGAAGAAGTTATCCCACTTTTAACCGAAGTGATTCCAGTTTGCCATGTTTGGAGAGTTGGCAATTTCTTCTTGATACTAATAAAACCACAATGAATCACGATGTAAGAAGATTGATTTTGACTCATAAATCAGTTTACAATCATCCTGAAGTTGAATCAAGATCATAGGAGTTATGATGAAGAAGTTATCCCACTTTTAACCGAAGTGATTCCAGTTTGCCCTGTTTGGAGAGTTGGCAATTTCTTCTTGATACTAATAAAACCAGAATGAATCACGATGTAAGAAGCTTGATTTGGACTCATAAATCAGTGTAGAATCACCCTGAAGTTGAATCAAGATCATAGGAGTTATGATGAAGAAGTTATCCCACTTTTAACCGAAGTGACTCCAGTTTACCCTGTTTGGAGATTTGGCAATTTCTTCTTGATTCTAATCAAACCAGAATGAATCAAGATGTAAGAATCTTTATTTGGACTCATAAATCAGTGGATAATCACCCTGAAGTTAAATCAATATCATTGGAGTTATGATGAAGAAGTTATCCCACTTTTAACCGAAGTGATTCCAGTTTGTCCTGTTTGGAGATTTGGCAATTTCTTCTTGATACTAATCAAACCAGAATGAATCAAGATGTAAGAATCTTGATTTGGACTCATAAATCAGTGTAGAATCATCCTGAAGTTGAACCAATATCATAGGATTTATGATGAAGAAGTTATCCCACTTTTAACCGAAGTGACTCCACTTTACCCTGTTTGGAGATTTGGCAATTTCTTCTTGATTCTAATCAAACCAGAATGTATCAAGATGTAAGAAGCTTTATTTTGACTCATAAATCAGTGGATAATCACACTGAAGTTGAATCAATATCATTGGAGTTATGATGAAGAAGTTATCCCACTTTTAACCGAAGTGATTCCAGTTTGCCTTGTTTGGAGAGTTGGCAATTTCTTCTTGATACTAATAAAACCAGAATGAATCACTATGTAAGAAGCTCTATTTGGACTCATAAATCAGTGTAGAATCACCCTGAAGTTGAATCAAGATCATAGGAGTTATGATGAAGAAGTTATCCCACTTTTAACCGAAGTGACTCCAGTTTACCCTGTTTGGAGATTTGGCAATTTATTCTTGATACTAATCAAACCAGAATGAATCAAGATGTAAGAAGCTTTATTTTGACTCATAAATCAGTGGATAATCACCCTGAATTTGAATCAATATCATTGGAGTTATGATGAAGATGTTATTCCACTTTTAACCGAAGTGATTCCAGTTTACCCTTTTTGGAGATTTGGCAATTTCTTCTTGATTCTAATCAAAACAGAATGAATCAAGATGTAAGAATCTTGATTTGGACTCATAAATCAGTTTACAATCATCCTGAAGTTGAATCAAGATCATAGGAGTTATGATGAAGAAGTTATCCCACTTTTAACCGAAGTGACTCCAGTTTACCCTGTTTGGAGATTTGGCAATTTCTTCTTGATTCTAATCAAACCAGAATGAATCAAGATGTAAGAAGCTTTATTTGGAATCATAAATCAGTGGATAATCACCCTGAAGTTAAATCAGTATCATTGGAGTTATGATGAAGAAGTTATCCCACTTTTAACCGAAGTGATTCCAGTTTGTCCTGTTTGGAGATTTGGCAATTTCTTCTTGATACTAATCAAACCAAAATGAATCAAGATGTAAGAATCTTGATTTGGACTCATAAATCAGTGTAGAATCATCCTGAAGTTGAACCAATATCATAGGAGTTATGATGAAGATGTTATCCCACTTTTAACCGAAGTGACTCCAGTTTACCCTTTTTGGAGATTTGGCAATTTCTTCTTGATTCTAATCAAACCAGAATGAATCAAGATGTAAGAATCTTGATTTGGACTCATAAATCAGTGTAGAATCATCCTGAAGTTGAACCAATATCATAGGAGTTATGATGAAGAAGTTATCCCACTTTTAACCGAAGTGACTCCAGTTTACACTTTTTGGAGATTTGGCAATTTCTTCTTGATTCTAATCAAACCAGTATGAATCAAGATGTAAGAATCTTGATTTGGACTCATAAATCAGTGTAGAATCATCCTGAAGTTGAACCAATATCATAGGAGTTATGATGAAGAAGTTATCCCACTTTTAACCGAAGTGACTCCAGTTTACCCTGTTTGGAGATTTGGCAATTTCTTCTTGATTCTAATCAAACCAGAATGTATCAAGATGTAAGAAGCTTTATTTTGACTCATAAATCAGTGGATAATCACCCTGAAGTTGAATCAATAACATTGGAGTTATGATGAAGAAGTTATCCCACTTTTAACCGAAGTGATTCCAGTTTACCCTTTTTGGAGATTTGTCAATTTCTTCCTGATTCTAATCAAACCATAATGAATCAAGATGTAAGAATCTTATTTGGACTCATAAATCAGTGTAGAATCATCCTGAAGTTGAATCAAATCATAGGAGTTATGATGAAGAAGTTATCCCACTTTTAACCGAAGTGACTCCAGTTTACCCTGTTTGGAGATTTGGCAATTTCTTCTTGATTCTAATCAAACCAGAATGAATCAAGATGTAAGAAGCTTTATTTGGACTCATAAATCAGTGGATAATCACCCTGAAGTTAAATCAATATCATTGGAGTTATGATGAAGAAGTTATCCCACTTTTAACCGAAGTGATTCCAGTTTGCCCTGTTTGGAGAGTTGGCAATTTCTTCTTGATTCTAATAAAACCAGAATGAATCACGATGTAAGAAGATTGATTTGGACTCATAAATCAGTGTAGAAACACCCTGAAGTTGAATCAAGATCGTAAGGAGTTATGATGAAGAAGTTATCCCACTTTTAACCGAAGTGACTCCAGTTTACCCTGTTTGGAGATTTGGCAATTTCTTCTTGATTCTAATCAAACCAGAATGAATCAAGATGTAAGAAGCTTTATTTGGACTCATAAATCAGTGGATAATCACCCTGAATTTGAATCAATATCATAGGAGTTATGATGAAGATGTTATTCCACTTTTAACCGAAGTGATTCCAGTTTACCCTGTTTGGAGATTTGGCAATTTCTTCTTGATTCTAATCAAACCAGAATGAATCAAGATGTAAGAATCTTGATTTGGACTCATAAATCAGTTTACAATCATCCTGAAGTTGAATCAAGATCATAGGAGTTATGATGAAGAAGTTATCCCACTTTTAACCGAAGTGACTCCAGTTTACCCTGTTTGGAGATTTGGCAATTTCTTCTTGATTCTAATCAAACCAGAATGAATCAAGATGTAAGAAGCTTTATTTGGAATCATAAATCAGTGGATAATCACCCTGAAGTTAAATCAGTATCATTGGAGTTATGATGAAGAAGTTATCCCACTTTTAACCGAAGTGATTCCAGTTTGTCCTGTTTGGAGATTTAGCAATTTCTTCTTGATACTTATCAAACCAAAATGAATCAAGATGTAAGAATCTTGATTTGGACTCATAAATCAGTGTAGAATCATCCTGAAGTTGAACCAATATCATAGGAGTTATGATGAAGATGTTATTCCACTTTTAACCGAAGTGATTCCAGTTTACCCTTTTTAGAGATTTGACAATTTCTTCTTGATTCTAATCAACCAGAATGAATCAAGATGTAAGAATCTTGATTTGGAATCATAAATCAGTGTAGAATCATCCTGAAGTTGAACCAATATCATAGGAGTTATGATGAAGAAGTTATCCCACTTTTAACCGAAGTGACTCCAGTTTACCCTGTTTGGAGATTTGGTAATTTCTTCTTGATTCTAATCAAACCATAATGTATAAAGATGTAAGAAGCTTTATTTTGACTCATAAATCAGTGGATAATCACACTAAAGTTGAATCAATATCATAGGAGTTATGACGAAGATGTTATTCCACTTTTAACCGAAGTGATTCCAGTTTACCGTGTTTGGAGATTTGGCAATTTCTTCTTGATTCTAATCAAACCAGAATGAATCAAGATGTAATAATCTTGATTTGGACTCATAAATCAGTTTACAATCATCCTGAAGTTGAATCAAGATCATAGGAGTTATGATGAAGAAGTTATCCCACTTTTAACCGAAGTGACTCCAGTTTACCCTGTTTGAAGATTTGGTAATTTCTTCTTGATTCTAATCAAACCAGAATGCATCAAGATATAAGAAGCTTTATTTGGACTCATAAATCAGTGGATAATCACCCTGAATTTGAATCAATATCATAGGAGTTATGACGAAGATGTTATTCCACTTTTAACTGAAGTGATTCCAGTTTACCCTGTTTGGAGATTTGGCAATTTCTTCTTGATTCTAATCAAACCAAAATGAATTAAGATGTAAGAATCTTTATTTGGACTCATAAATCAGTGTAGAATCATCCTGAAGTTGAACCAATATCATAGGAGTTATGATGAAGAAGTTATCCCACTTTTAACCGAAGTGACTCCAGTTTACCCTTTTTGGAGATTTGGCAATTTCTTCTTGATTCTAATCAAACCAGAATGAATCAAGATGTAAGAATCTTGATTTGGACTCATAAATCAGTGTAGAATCATCCTGAAGTTGAACCAATATCATAGGAGTTATGATGAAGAAGTTATCCCACTTTTAACCGAAGTGACTCCAGTTTACCCTGTTTGGAGATTTGGTAATTTCTTCTTGATTCTAATCAAACCAGAATGTATCAAGATGTAAGAAGTTTTATTTTGACTCATAAATCAGTGGATAATCACACTGAAGTTGAATCACTATCATTGGAGTTATGATGAAGAAGTTATCCCACTTTTAACCGAAGTGATTCCAATTTGCCCTGTTTGGAGAGTTGGCAATTTCTTCTTGATACTAATAAAATCAGAATGAATCACGATGTAAGAAGCTTGATTTGGACTCATAAATCAGTGTAGAATCACCCTGAAGTTGAATCAAGATCATAGGAGTTATGATGAAGAAGTTATCCCACTTTTAACCGAACTGACTCCAGTTTACCCTTTTTGGAGATTTGGCAATTTCTTCTTGATTCTAATCAAACTAGAAAGAATCAAGATGTAAGAATCTCTATTTGGACTCATAAATAAGTGTAGAATCACCCTGAAGTTGAATCAAGATCATAGGAGTTATGATGAAGATGTTTTCCCACTTTTTTCCGAAGTGACTCTAGTTTACCCTGTTTGGAGATTTGGCAATTTATTCTTGATACTAATCAAACCAGAATGAATCAAGATGTAAGAAGCTTTATTTTGACTCATAAATCAGTGGATAATCACCCCGAATTTGAATAAATATCATTGGAGTTATGATGAAGATGTTATTCCACTTTTAACCGAAGTGATTCCTGTTTACCGTGTTTGGAGATTTGGCAATTTCTTCTTGATTCTAATCAAAACAGAATGAATCAAGATGGAAAAATCTTGATTTGGACTCATAAATCAGTTTACAATCATCCTGAAGTTGAATCAAGATCATAGGAGTTATAATGAAGAAGTTATCCTACTTTTAACCGAAGTGACTCCAGTTTACCCTGTTTGGAGATTTGGCAATTTCTTCTTGATTCTAATCAAACCAGAATGAATCAAGATGTAAGAAGCTTTATTTGGACTCATAAATCAGTGGATAATCACCCTGAAGTTAAATCAATATCATTGGAGTTATGATGAAGAAGTTATCCCACTTTTAACCGAAGTGATTCCAGTTTGCCATGTTTGGAGAGTTGGCAATTTCTTCTTGATACTAATAAAACCACAATGAATCACGATGTAAGAAGATTGATTTTGACTCATAAATCAGTTTACAATCATCCTGAAGTTGAATCAAGATCATAGGAGTTATGATGAAAAAGTTATCCCACTTTTAACCGAAGTGATTCCAGTTTGCCCTGTTTGGAGAGTTGGCAATTTCTTCTTGATACTAATAAAACCAGAATGAATCACGATGTAAGAAGCTTTATTTGGACTCATAAATCAGTGTAGAATCACCCTGAAGTTGAATCAAGATCATAGGAGTTATTATGAAGAAGTTATCCCACTTTTAACCGAAGTGACTCCAGTTTACCCTGTTTGGAGATTTGGCAATTTCTTCTTGAGTCTAATCAAACCAGAATGAATCAAGATGTAAGAAGCTTTATTTGGACTCATAAATCAGTGGATAATCACCCTGAATTTGAATCAATATCATAGGAGTTATGACGAAGATGTTATTCCACTTTTAACCGAAGTGATTCCAGTTTACCGTGTTTGGAGATTTGGCAATTTCTTCTTGATTCTAATCAAACCAGAATGAATCAAGATGTAATAATCTTGATTTGGACTCATAAATCAGTTTACAATCATCCTGAAGTTGAATCAAGATCATAGGAGTTATGATGAAGAAGTTATCGCACTTTTAACCGAAGTGACTCCAGTTTACCCTGTTTGGAGATTTGGTAATTTCTTCTTGATTCTAATCAAACCAGAATGCATCAAGATGTAAGAAGCTTTATTTGGACTCATAAATCAGTGGATAATCACCCTGAATTTGAATCAATATCATAGGAGTTATGACGAAGATGTTATTCCACTTTTAACTGAAGTGATTCCAGTTTACCCTGTTTGGAGATTTGGCAATTTCTTCTTGATTCTAATCAAACCAAAATGAATCAAGATGTAAGAATCTTTATTTGGACTCATAAATAAGCTTACAATCATCCTGAAGTTGAATCAAGATCATAGGAGTTATGATGAAGAAGTTATCCCACTTTTAACCGAAGTGACTCCAGTTTACCCTGTTTGGAGATTTGGCAATTTCTTCTTGATTCTAATCAAACCAGAATGAATCAAGATGTAAGAAGCTTTATTTGGAATCATAAATCAGTGTAGAATCATCCTGATGTTGAACCAATATCATAGGAGTTATGATGAAGAAGTTATCCCAGTTTTAACCGAAGTGACTCCAGTTTACCCTGTTTGGAGATTTGGTAATTTCTTCTTGATTCTAATCAAACCAGAATGCATCAAGATGTAAGAAGCTTTATTTTGACTCATAAATCAGTGGATAATCACACTGAAGTTGAATCAATATCATTGGAGTTATGATGAAGAAGTTATCCCACTTTTAGCCGAAGTGATTCCAGTTTGCCCTGTTTGGAGAGTTGGCAATTTCTTCTTGATACTAATAAAACCAGAATGAATCACGATGTAAGAAGCTTGATTTGGACTCATATATCAGTGTAGAATCACCCTGAAGTTTAATCAAGATCATAGGAGTTATGATGAAGAAGTTATCCCACTTTTAACCGAAGTGACTCCAGTTTACCCTGTTTGGAGATTTGGCAATTTCTTCTTGATACTAATCAAACCAGAATGAATCAAGATGTAAGAATCTTGATTTGGACTCATAAATCAGTGTAGAATCATCCTGATGTTGAACCAATATCATAGGAGTTATGATGAAGAAGTTATCCCAGTTTTAACCGAAGTGACTCCAGTTTATCCTGTTTGGAGATTTGGTAATTTCTTCTTGATTCTAATCAAACCAGAATGCATCAAGATGTAAGAAGCTTTATTTTGACTCATAAATCAGTGGATAATCACCCTGAAGTTAAATCAATATCATTGGAGTTATGATGAAGAAGTTATCCCACTTTTAACCGAAGTGATTCCAGTTTGCCCTGTTTGGAGAGTTGGCAATTTCTTCTTGATACTAATAAAACCAGAATGAACCACAATGTAAGAAGATTGATTTGGACTCATAAATCAGTGTAGAAACACCTTGAAGTTGAATCAAGATCATAAGAGTTATGATGAAGAAGTTATCCCACTTTTAACCGAAGTGACTCCAGTTTACCCTGTTTGGAGATTTTGCAATTTCTTCTTGATTCTAATAAAACCAGAATGTATCAAGATGTAAGAAGTTATATTTTTACTCCTAAATCAGTGGATAATCACACTGAAGTTGAATCAATATCATTGGAGTTATGATGAAGAAGTTATCCCACTTTTAACCGAAGTGATTCCAGTTTGTCCTGTTTGGAGAGTTGGCAATTTCTTCTTGATACTATTAAAACAAGAATGAATCACGATGTAAGAAGCTTGATTTGGACTCATAAATCAGTGTAGAATCACCCTGAAGTTGAATAAAGATCATAGGAGTTATGATGAAGAAGTTATCCCACTTTTAACCGAAGTGACTCCAGTTTACCCTGTTTGGAGATTTGGCAATTTCTTCTTGATTCTAATCAAACCAGAATGAATCAAGATGTAAGAATATCTATTTGGACTCATAAATAAGTGTAGAATCACCCTGAAGTTGAATTAAGATCATAGGAGTTATGATGAAGATGTTTTCCCACTTTTTACCGAAGTGACTCCAGTTTACCCTGTTTGGAGATTTGGCAATTTATTCTTGATAATAATCAAACCAGAATGAATCAAGATGTAAGAAGCTTTATTTGGACTCATAAATCAGTGGATAATCTCCCTGAATTTGAATCAATATCATTGGAGTTATGATGAAGATGTTATTCCACTTTTAACCGAAGTGATTACAGTTTACCCTTTTTAGAGATTTGGCAATTTCTTCTTGATTCTAATCAAACCAGAATGAATCAAGATGTAAGAATCTCTATTTGGACTCATAAATCAGTGTAGAATCATCCTGAAGTTGAATCAAGATCATAGGAGTTATGATGAAGAAGTTATCCCACTTTTAACCGAAGTGACTCTAGTTTACCCTTTTTGGAGATTTGGCAATTTCTTCTTGATTCTAATCAAACCAGAATGAATCAAGATGTAAGAAGCTTTATTTTGACTCATAAATCAGTGGATAATCACCCTGAAGTTAAATCAATATCATTGGAGTTATGATGAAGAAGTTATCCCACTTTTAACCGAAGTGATTCCAGTTTGCCCTGTTTGGAGAGTTGGCAATTTCTTCTTGATACTAATAAAACCAGAATGAACCACAATGTAAGAAGATTGATTTGGACTCATAAATCAGTGTAGAAACACCTTGAAGTTGAATCAAGATCATAAGAGTTATGATGAAGAAGTTATCCCACTTTTAACCGAAGTGACTCCAGTTTACTCTGTTTGGAGATTTTGCAATTTCTTCTTGATTCTAATCAAACCAGAATGTATCAAGATGTAAGAAGTTATATTTTGACTCATAAATCAGTGGATAATCACCCTGAAGTTGAATCAATATCATTGGAGTTATGATGAAGAAGTTATCCCACTTTTTGTTGATATGCAGAAGAAATAAGAATGTCTGAAGAGAAAAGAAGATCATCCGAGCAGAGAAAGTGGTCTATCGGTACTATAACACATATCCTAACCTAACCTATCTTGCAAGGCAAGCAAGGGGGAAGGGATTTCGTGTCTGAGTATTCAAGAGACTCTGGAATAATTTGAATTGGTCAATGGAGCTGTTGGAATAAGAAGACAAAGGCAACCAGCCTAGGAGAGGATGGTAAAGAAGTGGTGCTGGCTGATGATAGAAAATGGGATCAGGAGGATCTTCTGGTGTTGTCCATCATTCAAAACAGCCTTGAGGCATCTACCCTGGAAGCTTACTCCTACTGTGAACTTCCAAGGAATTGTGGGATACACTTCAGAAGGTGTATGGGCAACATATCTAATCTAAGCAGGGTGTTTGAAGTCCAAGCAAGATATCAACAACCTGAAACAAGATTGAAGGCGGAGTTCACCAGCATATTGGGAAGTTTAGGAGCTTATGGTCAGAGCTTAACATGCCTTAGACCAAGCTCTAGTGATCCTGAAGTTTTCAGAGAAAGACAAGAACAAGATATGGTCTTAGTCTGCTACTGACTCTAAAGCCTTCATTTACCTAACTTATCAAGCATGTTTTGAGAGAAGATAAGCTTCCTAGTTGATGCGTC
>CAJHQQ010005104.1:0-20455 GCA_905132885.1 Moricandia moricandioides | reverse complement strand
TATCCTTCTTTTAACCGAAGTGATTCAAGTTTGCCCTTTTTGGAGAGTTGGCAAATTCTTCTTGATACTAATAAAACCAGAATGAATAACCATTTAAAAATATTGATTTTGACTCATTAAACAGTGTAGAATCACCCTGAAGTTGAATCAAGATCATTGGAGTTATGATAAAGAAGTTATCCCACTTTTAACCGAAGTGATTCTAGTTTACCATGTTTGGAGATTTGGCAATTTCTTCTTGATTCTAACTCAAACCAGAATGAATCAAAATGTAAGAAATCTTGATTTGGACTCATAAATCAGCGTAGAATCATCCTGAAGTTGAATCAAGATCATAGGAGTGTTATGATGAAGATGTTATTCCACTTTTAACCGAAGTGATTCCAATTTACCATGTTTGGAGATTTGGCAACTTCTTCTTCATTCAAATTAAACCAGAATGAATCAAGATGTAAGATTATTTATTTTGGACTCATAAATCATTTTAGAATCATCCTGAAGTTGAATCAATATCATTGGACTTATGATGAAGAAGTTATCCCCACTTTTAACCGAAAGTGATTCCAGTTTGCCTTGTTTTGGAGATTTGGCAATTTATTCTTGATACTAATAAAACCATAATGAATCACGATGTAAGAAGCTTTATTTGGAATCATTAATCAGTGTATAATCACCCTGAATTTGAATCAAGATCATAGGAGTTATGATGAAGAAGTTATCCCACTTTTAACCAAAGTGACTCCAGTTTACCCTGTTTGGAGAGTTAACAATTTCTTCTAGATTCTAATCAAACCAGAATGAATCAAGATGTAAGAACCTTGATTTTGACTCATAAATCAGTATAGAATCATCCTGAAGTTGAATCAATATCATTGGAGTTATGATGAAGAAGTTATCCCACTTTTAACCAAAGTGATTCCAGTTTGCCCTATAGGGACATTTGGCAATTTCTTCTTAATACTAATAAAACTAGAATGAATCACGATGTAAGAAGATTGATTTGGACTCATAAATCAGTGTAGAATCACCCTGAAGCTTAATCAATATCATAGGAGTTATGATGAAGAAGTTATCCCACTTTTAACCGAAGTGATTCCAGTTTGCCAAGTTTGGAGAGTTGGCAATTTCTTCTTGATTCTAATGAAACCAGAATGAATCAAGATGTAAGAATCTTGATTTGGACTAATAAATCAGTGTAGAATCATCCTGAAGTTGAATCAATATCATAGGAGTTATGATGAAGAAGTTATCCCACTTTTAACCGAAGTGAATCCAGTTTACCATGTTTGGAGATTTGGAAATTTCTTCTTGATACTAATAAAACCAGAATGAATCACGATGTAAGAAGCTTTATTTGGACTCATAAATCAGTGTAGAATCACCCTGAAGTTGAATCAAGATCATAGGAGTTAAGATGAAGAAGTTATCCCACTTTTAACCGAAGTGACTCCAGTTTACCATGTTTGGAGATTTGGCAATTTCTTCTTGATTCTAATCAAACCAGAATGAATCAAGATGTAACAAGATTTATTTGGACTCATAAATTAGTGGATAATCATCCTGAGGTTGAATCAAGATCATATGAGTTATGATGAAGAAGATATCCCACTTTTAACCGAAGTGATTCCAGTTTGCCCTGTTTGGAGAGTTGGCAATTTCTTCTTGATTCTAATCAAACCATAGTGAATAAAGATATAAGAAGCTTTATTTGGAATAAGAAATCAGTGGATAATCACCGTGAATTTGAATCAATATTATAGGAGTTATGATGAAGAAGTTATCCCACTTTTAACCGAAGTGAATCCAGTTTACCCTTTTTGGAGATTTGGCAATTTCTTCTTGATACTAATAAAACCAGAATTAATCACGATGTAAGAAGATTTATTTGGACTCATAAATCAGTGTAGAATCACCCTGAAGTTGAATCAAGATCATAGGAGTTATTATGAAGAAGTTATCCCACTTTTAACCGAAGTGACTCCAGTTTACCCTGTTTGGAGATTTGGCAATTTCTTCTTGATTCTAATCAAACCAGAATGAATCAAGATGTAACAAGCTTTATTTTGACTCATAAATCAGTGGATAATCATCCTGAGGTTGAATCAAGATCATAGGAGTTATGTTGAAGAAGTTATCCCACTTTTAACCGAAGTGACTCCAGTTTACCCTGTTTGGAGATTTGGCAATTTCTTCTTGATTCTAATCAAACCAGAATGAATCAAGATGTAAGAAAATTTAGTTGGACTCATAAATCGGTATAGAATCATCCTGAAGTTGAAGCAATATCATTGGAGTTATGATGAAGAAGTTATCCCACTTTTAACCTAAGTGATTCAAGTTTGCCCTATAGGGAGATTTGGCAATTTCTTCTTGATACTATTAAAACTAGAATGAATCACGATGTAAGAAGCCTGATTTGGACTCATAAATCAGTGTAGAATTACCCTGAAGTTGAATCAAGATCATAGGAGTTATGATACAGAAGTTATCCCACTTTTAACCGAAGTGATTTCAGTTTGTCCTGTTTGGAGATTTGGCAATTTATTCTTGATTCTAATCAAACCAGAATGAATCAAGATGTAAGAATCTTTATTTGGACTCATAAATCAGTGTAGAATCATCATGAAGTTGAATCAATATCATTGGAGTTATGATGAAGAAGTTATCCCACTTTTAACCGAAGTGATTCTAGTTTGCCATGTTTGGATATTTGGCAATTTATTCTTGATACTAATAAAACCAGAATGAATCACGATGTAAGAAGCTTTATTTTGACTCATTAATCAGTGTAGAATCACCCTGAATTTGAAACAAGATCATAGGAGTTATGATGAAGAAGTTATTCCACTTTTAACCGAAGTGACTCCAGTTTCCCTGTTTGGAGATTTAGCAATTTATTCTTGATTCTAATCAAACCAGAATGAATCAAGATGTAAGAACCTTGATTTGGAATCATAAATCAGTTCAGAATCATCCAGAAGTTGAATCAATATCATAGGAGTTATGATGAAGAAGTTATCCCACTTTTAACCGAAGTGATTCCAGTTTACCCTATTTGGAGATTTGGCAATTTCTTCTTGATACTAATAAAACAAGAATGAACCACGATGTAAGAAACTTGATTTGGACTCATAAATCAGTTTATAATCACCCTGAAGTTGAATCAAGATCATAGGAGTTATGATAAAGAAGTTATCCCACTTTTAACCGAAGTGATTCCAGTTTGTCCTGTTTGGAGATTTGACAATTTATTCTTGATTCTAATCAAACCAGAATGAATCAAGATGTAAGAATATTTATTTGGACTCATAAATCAGTGTAGAATCATCCTGAAGTTGAATCAAGATCATAGGAGTTATGATGAAGATGTTATTCCACTTTTAACCGAAGTGATTTCAATTTACCCTGTTTGGAGATTTGGCAACTTCTTCTTGATTCTAATCAAACCAGAATGAATAAATATGTAAGAATCTTTATTTTTACTCATAAATCAGTGTAGAATCATCCTGAAGTTGAATCAATATCATTGGACTTATGATGAAGAAGTTATCCCACTTTTAATCGAAGTGGTTCCACTTTGTCCTTTTTGGAGATTTGGCAATTTATTCTTGATATTAATAAAACCAGAATGAATCACGATGGAAGAAGATTGATTTGGACTCATTAATCAGTGTAGAATCACCCTGAAGTTGAATCAAGATCATAAGAGTTATGATGAAGAAGTAATCCCACTTTTAACGGAAGTGATTCCAGTATACCCTGTTTTGAGATTTGGCAATTTCTTCTTGATTCTAATCAAACCAGAATGAATCAAGACGTAAGAAACATGATTTGGACTCATAAATCAGTGTAGAATCATCCTGAAGTTGAATCAATATCATTGGAGTTATGATGAAGAAGTTATCCCTCTTTTAAACGAAGTGATTCAAGTTTGCCATGTTTGGAGAGTTGGCAATTTCTTCCTGATACTAATAAAACCAGAATGAATAACCATGTAAAAATATTGATTTGGACTCATTAATCAGTGTATAATCACCCTGAAGTTGAATCAATATCATAGGAGTTATGATAAAGAAGTTATCCCACTTTTAACCGAAGTGATTCTAGTTTACCCTGTTTGGAGATTTGGCAATTTCTTCTTGATTATAATCAAACCAGAATGAATCTAGATGTAAGAATCTTTCTTTGGACTCATAAATCAGCATAGAATCATCCTGAAGTTGAATCAATATCATTGGACATATGATAAAGAAGTTATCCCACTTTTAACCGAAGTGATTCCAGTTTGCCCTGTTTGGACATTTGGCAATTTATTCTTGATACTAATAAAACCATAATGAATCACAATGTAAGAAGCTTGATTTGGACTCATTAATCAGTGTAGAATCACCCTGAATTTGAATCAAGATCATAGGAGTTATGATGAAGAAGTTATCCCACTTTTAACCGAAGTGACTCCAGTTTACCCTGTTTGGAGATTTGGCAATTTCTTCTTCATTCTAATCAAACCAGAATGAATCAAGATGTAAGAACCATGATTTGGACTCATAAATCAGTATAGAATCATCCTGAAGTTGAATCAATATCATTGGACTTATGATGAAGAAGTTATCCCACTTTTAACTGAAGTGATCCCAGTTAACCCTGTTTGGAGATTTGGCAATTTATTCTTGATTCTAATCAAACCAGAATGAATAAAGATGTAAGAATCTTGATTTGGACTCATAAATAAGTTTAGGACCATCCTGAAGTTGAATCAATATCATTGGAGTTATGATGAAGAAGTTATCCCACTTTTAACCGAAGTGACTCCAGTTTACCCTGTTTGGAGATTTAGCAATTTCTTCTTGATTCTAATCAAACCAGAATGAATCAAGATGTAAGAATCTTGATTTGGACTCATAAATCAGTGTAGAATCATCCTGAAGTTGAACCAATATCATTGGACTTATGATGAAGAAGTTATCCCACTTTTAACCGAAGTAATTGCAGTTTGCCCTGTTTGGAGATTTGGCAATTTATTCTTGATATTAATAAAACCAGAATGAATCACGATGTAAGAAGATTTATTTGGACTCATTAATCAGTGTAGAATCATCCTGAAGTTGAATCAAGATCATAGGAGGTATGATGAAGAAGTTATCCCTCTTTTAACCGAAGTGATTCCAATATACCATGTTTGAAGATTTGGCAATTTCTTCTTGATTCTAATCAAACCAGAATGAATCAAGACGTAGGAAATATGATTTGGACTCATAAATCAGTGTAGAATCATCCTGAAGTTGAATCAATATCATTGGAGTTATGATGAAGAAGTTATCCCACTTTTAAGCGAAGTGATTCAAGTTTGCCTTGTTTGGAGAGTTGGCAATTTCTTCTTGATACTAATAAAACCAAAATGAATAACCATGTAAAAATATTGATTTGGACTCATTAATCAGTATTGAATCACCCTGAAGTTGAATCAAGATCATAGGAGTTATGATGAAGAAGTTATCCCACTTTTAACCGAAGTGATTCCATTTTGCCCTATTTGGAGATTTGGCATTTTCTTCATGATACTAATAAAACCAGAATGAATCACGAAGTAATAAGCTTGATTTGGACTCATAAATCAGTGTAGAACCACCCTGAAGGTTAAGCAAGATCATAGGGGTTATGATGAAGAAGTTATCCCACTTTTAACCGAAGAGACTCCAGTTTACCCTATTTGGAGATTTGGCAATTTCTTCTTGATTCTAATCAAACCAGAATGAGTTAAGATGTAACAAGTTTTATTTGGACTCATTAATCAGTGGATAATCATCCTGAGGTTGAATCAAGATCATAGGAGTTATGATGAAGATGTTATTCCCACTTTTAACCGATGTGACTCTAGTTTAACCTGTTTGGAGATTTAGCAATTTCTTCTTGATTCTAATCAAACCAGAATGAATCAAGATGTAAGAACCTTGATTTGGAATCATAAATCAGTTCAGAATCATCCTGAAGTTGAATCAATATCATAGGAGTTATGATGAAGAAAGTTATCCCACTTTTAACCGAAAGTGATTCCAGTTTGCCCTATTTGGAGATTTGGCAATTTCTTCTTGATACTAATAAAACAAGAATGAACCACGATGTAAGAAACTTGATTTGGACTCATAAATAAGTTTATAATCACCCTGAAGTTGAATCAAGATCATAGGAGTTATGATAAAGAAGTTATCCGACTTTTAACCGAAGTGATTCCAGTTTGTCCTTTTTGGAGATTTGGCAATTTATTCTTGATTGTAATCAAACCAGAATGAATCAAGATGTAAGAATATTTATTTGGAATCATAAATCAGTGTAGAATCACCCTGAAGTTGAATCAATATCATAGGAGTTATGATAAAGAAGTTATCCCACTTTTAACCGAAGTGATTCTAGTTTACCCTGTTTGGAGATTTGGCAATTTCTTCTTGATTATATTCAAACCAAAATGAATCTAGATGTAAGAATCTTGCTTTGGACTCATAAATCAGCGTAGAATCATCCTGAAGTTGAATCAATATCATTGGACATATGATAAAGAAGTTATCCCACTTTTAACCGAAGTGATTCCAGTTTGCCCTATTTGGAGATTTGGCAATTTCTTCATGATACTAATAAAACCAGAATGAATCACAAAGTAAGAAGCTTTATTTGGACTCATAAATCAGTGTAGAACCACCCTGAAGGTTAAGCAAGATCATAGGAGTTATGATGAAGAAGTTATCCCACTTTTAACCGAAGTGACTCCAGTTTACCCTGTTTGGAGATTTGGCAATTTCTTCTTGATTCTAATCAAACCAGAATGAATCAAGATGTAAAAAGTTTTATTTGGACTCATAAATCAGTGGATAATCATCCTGAGGTTGAATCAAGATCATAGGAGTTATGATGAAGATGTTATTCCACTTTTAACCGAAGTGACTCCAGTTCACCCTGTTTGGAGATTTGGCAACTTCTTCTTGATTCTAATCAAACCAGAATGAATCAAGATGTAAGAATCTTTATTTGGACTCATAAATCAATGTAGAATCATCCGGAAGTTGAATCAATATCATTGGTCTTATGATAAAGAAGTTATCCCACTTTTAACCGAAGTGATTACAGTTTGCCCTGTTTGGAGATTTGGCAATTTATTCTTGATATTAATAAAAGCAGAATGAATCACGATGTAAGAAGATTGATTTGGACTCATTAATCAGTGTTGAATCACCCTGAAGTTGAATCAAGATCATAGGAGGTATGATGAAGAAGTTATCCCACTTTTAGCCGAAGTGATTCCAGTATACCCTGTTTGAAGATTTGGCAATTTCTTCTTGATTCTAATCAAACCAGAATGAATCAAGACGTAGGAAACATGATTTGGACTCATAAATCAGGGTAGAATCATCCTGAAGTTGAATCAATATCATTGGAGTTATGATGAAGAAGTTATCCCACTTTTAACCAATGTGATTCAAGTTTGCCTTGTTTGGAGACTTGGCAATTTCTTCTTGAAACTAATAAAACCAGAATGAATAACCATGTAAAAATATTGATTTGGACTCATTAATCAGTGTAGAATAACCCTGAAGTTGAATCAAGATCATAGGAGTTATGATGAAGAAGTTATCCCACTTTTAACCGAAGTGATTCCAGTTTGTCATGTTTGGAGATTTGGCAACTTCTTCTTGATTCTAATCAAACCATAATGAATCATGATGTAAGAAGCTTTATTTGGACTCATAAATCAGTGTAGAATCATCCTGAATTTGAATCAATATCATTGGAGTTATGATGAAGAAGTTATCCCACTTTTAACCGAAGTGATTCCAGTTTACCCTGTTTGGAGATTTGGCAATTTATTCTTGATACTAATAAAACAAGAATGAATCACGATGTAAGAAGCTTGATTTGGACTCATTAAATCAGTGTAGAATCACCCTTGAAGTTGAATCAAGATCATAGGAGTTATGATGAAGAAGTTATCCCACTTTTAACCGAAGTGATTCCAGTTTACCCTGTTTGGAGATTTGGCAATTTCTTCTTGATTCTAATCAAACCAGAATGAATCAAGATGTAAGAATCTTGATTTGGACTCATAAATCAGTGTAGAATCATCCTGAAGTTGAATCAATATCATTGGAGTTATGATGAAGATGTTATCCCACTTTTAACCGAAGTGATTCCAGTTTGCCCTATTTGGAGATTTGACAATTTCTTCTTGATACTAATAAAACAAGAATGAACCACTATATAAGAAGCTTGATATGGACTCATAAATCAGTGTATAATCACCCTGAAGTTGAATCAAGTTCATAGGAGTTATGATGAAGAAGTTATCCCACTTTTAACCGAAGTGACTCCAGTTTACCCTGCTTGGAGATTTGGCAATTTCTTCTTGATTCTAATCAAACCAGAATGAATCAAGATGTAAGAACCTTGATTTGGACTCATAAATCAGTATAAATCATCCTGAAGTTGAATCAATATCATTGGAGTTATGATGAAGAAGTTATCCCACTTTTTAACCGAAGTGATTCCAGTTTGCCCTATTTGGAGATTTGGCAATTTCTTCTTGATACTAACAAAACCAGAATGAATCACGATGTAAGAAGCTTGATTTGGACTCATAAATCAGTGTAGAACCACCCTGAAGTTGAAGCAATACCATAGGAGTTATGATGAAGAAGTTATCCCACTTTTAACCGAAGTGACTTCAGTTTACCCCGTTTGGAGATTTGGCAATTTCTTCTTGATTCTAATCAAACCAGAATGAATCAAGATGTAAGAAGCTTTATTTCGACTCATAAATAAGTGGATAATCACCCTGAAGTTGAATCAATATCATAGGAGTTATGATGAAGATGTTATTCCACTTTTAACCGAAGTGATTCCAGTTTACCATGTTTGGAGATTTGGCAATTTCTTCTTGATACTAATAAAACCAGAATGAATCACGATGTAAGAATCTTGATTTGGACTCATAAATCAGTGTAGAATCACCCTGAAGTTGAATCAAGATCATAGGAGTTATGATGAAGAAGTTATCCCACTTTTAACCGAAGTGACTCCAGTTTACCCTGTTTGGGGATTTGGCAATTTCTTCTTGATTCTAATCAAACCAGAATGAATCAAGATGTAAGAAGCTTATTTGGACTCATAAATCAGTGTAAATCATCCTGAAGTTGAATCAATATCATTGGAGTTATGATGAAGAAGTTATCCCACTTTTAACCGAAGTGATTCCAGTTTACCCTGTTTGGAGATTTGGCAATTTCTTCTTGATTCTAATCAAAACCAGAATGAATCAAGATGTAAGAATCTTGATTTGGACTCATAAATCAGTGTAGAATCATCCTGAAGTTGAATCAATATCATTGGACTTATGATGAAGAAGTTATCCCACTTTTAACCGAAGTGATCCAGTTTGCCCTGTTTGGAGATTTGGCAATTTCTTCTTGATTCTAATCAAACCAGAATGAATCAAGATGTAAGAATCTTGATTTGGACTCATAAATCAGTGTAGAATCATCCTGAAGTTGAATCAATATCATAGGAGTTATGATGAAGAAGTTATCCCACTTTTAACCGAAGTGATTCCAGTTTACCCTGTTTGGAGATTTGGCAATTTCTTCTTGATTCTAATCAAACCAGAATGAATCAAGATGTAAGAAGCTTGATTTGGACTCATAAATCAGTGTAGAATCATCCTGAAGTTGAATCAATATCATGGAGTTATGATGAAGAAGTTATCCCACTTTTAACCGAAGTGATTCCAGTTTGCCCTGTTTGGAGATTTGGCAATTTCTTCTTGATACTAATAAACCAGAATGAATCACGATGTAAGAAGCTTGATTTGGACTCATAAATCAGTGTAGAATCACCCTGAAGTTGAATCAAGATCATAGGAGTTATGATGAAGAAGTTATCCCACTTTTAACCGAAGTGATTCCAGTTTGCCCTGTTTGGAGAGTTTGCAATTTCTTCTTGATTCTAATCAAACCATAATGAATCAAGATGTAAGAAGCTTTATTTGGACTCATAAATCAGTGTATAATCACCCTGAAGTTGAATCAAGATCATAGGAGTTATGATGAAGAAGTTATCCCACTTTTAACCGAAGTGAATCCAGTTTACCCTGTTTGGAGATTTGGCAATTTCTTCTTGATTCTAATCAAACCAGAATGAATCACGATGTAAGAACCATGATTGGGACTCATAAATCAGAATAAAATCATCCTGAAGTTGAATCAATATCATTGGAGTTATGATGAAGAAGTTATCCCACTTTTAACCGAAGTGATTCCAGTTTGCCCTATTTGGAGATTTGGCAATTTCTTCTTGATACTAACAAAACCAGAATGAGTCACGATGTAAGAAGCTTGATTTGGACTCATAAATCAGTGTAGAATCACCCTGAAGTTGAAGCAAGACCATAGGAGTTATGATGAAGAAGTTATCCCACTTTTAACCGAAGTGATCCAGTTACCCCTGTTTGGAGATTTGGACAATTTCTTCTTGATTCTAATCAAAACCAGAATGAATCAAGATGTAAGAAGCTTATTTGGACTCATAAATCAGTGTAGAATCACCTGAAGTTGAATCATATCATTGGAGTTATGATGAAGAAGTTATTCCACTTTTAACCGAAGTGATTCCAGTTTACCCTGTTTGGGAGATTTGGCAATTTCTTCTTGATTACTAATCAAAACCAGAATGAATTCACGATGTAAGAAGCTTGATTTGGACTCATAAATCAGTGTAGAATCACCCTGAAGTTGAATCAATATCATAGAGTTATGATGAAGAAGTTATCCCACTTTTAACCGAAGTGACTTCAGTTTACCCTGTTTGGAGATTTGGCAATTTCTTCTTGATTCTAATCAAACCAGAATGAATCAAGATGTAAGAAGCTTTATTTGGACTCATAAATAAGTGGATAATCACCCTGAAGTTGAATCAATATCATAGGAGTTATGACGAAGATGTTATTCCACTTTTAACCGAAGTGATTCCAGTTTACCATGTTTGGAGATTTGGCAATTTCTTCTTGATTCTAATCTAAAAAGAATGAATCAAGATGTAAGAATCTTGATTTGGACTCATAAATCAGTTTAGAATCATCCTGAAGTTGAATCAATATCATTGGACTTATGATGAAGAAGTTATCCCACTTTTAACCAAAGTGATCCCAGTTAACCCTGTTTGGAGATTTGGCAAATTGTTCTTGATTCTAATCAATCCATAATTAATCAAGATGTAAAAATCTTGATTTGGACTCATAAATCAGTGTAGAATCATCGTGAAGTTGAATCAATATCATTGGACTTATGATTAAGAAGTTATCCCACTTTTAACCGAAGTGACTCCAGTTTACCCTGTTTGGAGATTTAGCAATTTCTTCTTGATTCTAATCAAACCAGAATGAATCAAGATGTAAGAACCTTGATTTTGACTCATAAATCAGTGTAGAATCATCCTTAAGTTGAATCAATATCATAGGAGTTATGATGAAGAAGTTATCCCACCTTTAACCGAAGTGATTCCAATTTGCCCTATTTGGAGATTTGGCAATTTCTTCTTGATACTAATAAAACTAGAATGAATCACGATGTAAGAACCTTGATTTGGACTCATAAATCAGTGTAGAATCACCCTGAAGTTGAATCAAGATCATAGGAGTTATGATGAAGACGTTATCCCACTTTTAACCGAAGTGATTCCAGTTTGCCCTGTTTGGAGAGTTGGCAATTTCTTCTTGATTCTAATCAAACCATAATGAATAAAGATGTAAGAAGCTTTATTTGGACTCATAAATCAGTTTATAATCACCCTGAAGTTGAATAAAGTTCATAGGAGTTATGATGAAGAAGTTATCCCACTTTTAACCGAAGTGAATCTAGTTTACCCTGCTTGGAGGTTTGGCTATTTCTTCTTGATTCTAATCAAACCAGAATGAATCACGATGTAAGAACCTTGATTGGGACTCATAAATCAGTATAAAATCATCCTGAAGTTGAATCAATATCATTGGAGTTATGATGAAGAAGTTATCCCACTTTTAACCGAAGTGATTCCAGTTTGCCTTATTTGGAGATTTGGCAATTTCTTCTTGATACTAACAAAACCAGAATGAGTCACGATGTAAGAAGCTTGATTTGGACTCATAAATCAGTGTAGAATCACCCTGAAGTTGAAGCAAGACCATAGGAGTTATGATGAAGAAGTTATCCCACTTTTAACCGAAGTGACTTCAATTTACCCCGTTTGGAGATTTGGCAATTTCTTCTTGATTCTAATCAAACCAGAATGAATCAAGATGTAAGAAGCTTTATTTCGACTCATAAATAAGTGGATAATCACCCTGAAGTTGAATCAATATCATAGGAGTTATGACGAAGATGTTATTCCACTTTTAACCGAAGTGATTCCAGTTTACCATGTTTGGAGATTTGGCAATTTCTTCTTGATTCTAATCTAAAAAGAATGAATCAAGATGTAAGAATCTTGATTTGGACTCATAAATCAGTTTAGAATCATCCTGAAGTTGAATCAATATCATTGGACTTATGATGAAGAAGTTATCCCACTTTTAACCAAAGTGATCCCAGTTAACCCTGTTTGGAGTTGGCAATTGTTCTTGATTCTAATCAAACCAGAATGAATCAGATGTAAAAATCTTGATTTGGACTCATAAATCAGTGTAGAATCATCCTGAAGTTGAATCAATATCATAGGAGTTATGATGAAGAAGTTATCCCACTTTTAACCGAAGTGATTCCAGTTTGCCCTATTTGGAGATTTGGCAATTTCTTCTTGATACTAATAAAACTAGAATGAATCACGATGTAAGAAGCTTGATTTGGACTCATAAATCAGTATAGAATCACCCTGAAGTTGAATCAAGATCATAGGAGTTATGATGAAGAAGTTATCCCACTTTTAACCGAAGTGATTCCAGTTTACCCTGTTTGGAGATTTGGCAATTTCTTCTTGATTCTAATCAAACCAGAATGAATCAAGATGTAAGAAGCTTTATTTGGACTCATAAATCAGTATAGAATCATCCTGAAGTTGAATCAATATCATTGGAGTTATGATGAAGAAGTTATCCCACTTTTAACCGAAGTGATTCCAGTTTTGCCCTATTGGGAGATTTGGCAATTTCTTCTTGATACTAATAAAACCAGAATGAATCACGATTGTAAGAAGCTTGATTTGGACTCATAAATCAGTGTAGAATCACCCTGAAGTTGAATCAAGATCATAGGAGTTATGATGAAGAAGTTATCCCACTTTTAACCGAAGTGATTCCAGTTTGCCCTGTTTGGAGATTTGGCAATTTCTTCTTGATTCTAATCAAACCAGAATGAATCAAGATGTAAGAAGCTTCATTTGGACTCATAAATCAGTGGATAATCACCCTGAAGTTGAATCAATATCATAGGAGTTATGATGAAGAAGTTATCCCACTTTTAACCGAAGTGACTCCAGTTTACCCTGTTTGGAGATTTGGCAATTTCTTCTTGATTCTAATCAAACCAGAATGAATCAAGATGTAAGAATCTTGATTTGGACTCATAAATCAGTGTAGAATCATCCTGAAGTTGAATCAATATCATTGGAGTTATGATGAAGAAGTTATCCCACTTTTAACCGAAGTGATTCCAGTTTTCCTATTTGGAGATTTGGCAATTTCTTCTGATACTAATAAAACAAGAATGAACCACGATGTAAGAAGCTTGATTTGGACTCATAAATCAGTTATAATCACCCTGAAGTTGAATCAAGATCATAGGAGTTATGATGAAGAAGTTATCCCACTTTTAACCGAAGTGACTCTAGTTTACCTGTTTGGAGATTTGGCAATTTCTTCTTGATTCTAATCAAACCAGAATGAATCAAGATGTAAGAATCTTGATTTGGACTCATAAATCAGTGTAGAATCATCCTGAAGTTGAATCAATATCATTGGAGTTATGATGAAGAAGTTATCCCACTTTTAACCGAAGTGATTCCAGTTTGCCCTGTTTGGGAGATTTGGCAATTTCTTCTTGATACTAATAAAACCAGAATGAATCACGATGTAAGAAGATTTATTTTGGACTCATAAATCAGTGTAGAATCACCCTGAAGTTTGAATCAAGATCATAGGAGTTATGATGAAGAAGTTATCCCACTTTTAACCGAAGTGATTCCAGTTTACCCTGTTTGGAGATTTGCAATTTCTTCTTGATTCTAATCAAACCAGAATGAATCACGATGTAAGAAGCTTTATTTGGAATCATAAATCAGTGTAGAATCACCCTGAAAGTTGAATCAATATCATAGGAGTTATGATGAAGAAGTTATCCCACTTTTAACCGAAGTGATTCCAGTTTGCCCTGTTTGGAGAATTTGGCCAATTTCTTCTTGATACTAATAAAACCATAATGAATCAACGATGTAAGAATCTTGATTTGGACTCATAAATCAGTGTAGAATCACCCTGAAGTTGAATCAAGATCATAGGAGTTATGATGAAGAAGTTATCCCACTTTTAACCGAAGTGATTCCAGTTTGCCCTGTTTGGAGAGTTTGCAATTTCTTCTTGATTCTAATCAAACCATAATGAATCAAGATGTAAGAAGCTTTATTTGGACTCATAAATCAGTGGATAATCACCCTGAACTTGAATCAATATCATAGGAGTTATGATGAAGAAGTTATCCCACTTTTAACCGAAGTGAATCCAGTTTACCATGTTTGGAGATTTGGCAATTTCTTCTTGATTCTAATAAAACCAGAATGAATCACGATGTAAGAAGCTTGATTTGGACTCATAAATAGTGTAGAATCACCCTGAAGTTGAATCAAGATCATAGGAGTTATGATGAAGAAGTTATTCCCACTTTTAACCGAAGTGATTCGAGTTTGCCCTGTTTGGAGATTTGGCAATTTCTTCTTGATTACTAATAAAACCAGAATGAATCACGATGTAAGAAGCTTGATTTGGACTCATAAAACAGTGAAGAATGAACCTGAAGTTGAATCAAGATCATAGGAGTTATGATGAAGAAGTATCCCACTTTTAACCGAAGTGACTCCAGTTTACCCTGTTTGGAGATTTGGCAATTTCTTCTTGATTCTAATCAAACCAGAATGAATCAAGATGTAAGAACCTTGATTTGGACTCATAAATCAGTATAGAATCATCCTGAAGTTGAATCAATATCATTGGAGTTATGATGAAGAAGTTATCCCACTTTTAACCGAAGTGATTCCTAGTTTGCCCTATAGGGAGATTTGGCAATTTCTTCTTGATACTAATAAAACTAGAACGAATCACGATGTAAGAATATTGATTTGGACTCATAAATCAGTGTAGAATCACCCTGAAATTGAATCAAGATCATAGGAGTTATGATGAAGAAGTTATCCCACTTTTAACAGAAGTGATTCCAGTTTGCCCTGTTCGGAGAGTTGGCAATTTCTTCTTGATTCTAATCAAACCATAATGAATCAAGATGTAAGAAGATTTATTTGGACTCATAAATCAGTGGATAATCACCCAGAATTTGAATCAATATCATAGGAGTTATGATGAAGAAGTTATCCCACTTTTAACCGAAGTGAATCCAGTTTACCATGTTTAGAGATTTGGCAATTTCTTCTTGATACTAATAAAACCAGAATGAATCACGATGTAAGAAGCTTGATTTAGACTCATAAAGTAGTGTAGAATCACCCTGAAGTTGAATCAAGATCATAGGAGTTATGATGAAGAAGTTATTCCACTTTTAACCGAAGTGATTCGAGTTTGCCCTGTTTGGAGATTTGGCAATTTCTTCTTGTTACTAATAAAACCAGAATGAATCACTATGTAAGAAGCTTGATTTGGACTCGAAAATCAGTGTAGAATAACTCTGAAGTTGAATAAAGATCATAGGAGTTATGATGAAGAAGTTATCCCACTTTTAACCGAAGTTACTCCAGTTTACCCTGTTTGGATATTTGGCAATTTCTTCTTGATTATAATCAAAACAGAATGAATCAAGATGTAAGAACCTTGATTTGGACTCATAAATCAGAATAGAAACATCCTGAAGTTGAATCAATATCATTGGAGTTATGATGAAGAAGTTATCCCACTTTTAAACGAAGTGATTCCAGTTTGCCCTATAGGGAGATTTGGCAATTTCTTCTTGATACTAATAAAACTAGAATGAATCACGATGTAAGAATATTTATTTGGACTCATAAATCAGTGTAGAATCACCCTGAAGTTGAATCAAGATCATAGGAGTTATGATGAAGAAGTTATCCCACTTTAAACCGAAGTGATTCCACTTTTTCCTGTTTGGAGAGTTTGCATTTTATTCTAATCAAACCATAATGAATCAAGATGTAAGAAGCTTTATTTGGAATCATAAATCAGTGGATAATCACCCAGAATTTGAATCAATATCATAGGAGTTATGATGAAGAAGTTATCCCACTTTTAACCGAAGTGAATCCAGTTTACCCTGTTTGGAGATTTGGCAATTTCTTCTTGATACTAATAAAACCAGAATGAATCACGATGTAAGAAGCTTTATTTGGACTCATAAATCAGTGTAGAATCACCCTGAAGCTGAATCAAGATCATAGGAGTTATGATGAAGAAGTTATCCCACTTTTAACCGAAGTGATTCCAGTTTGCCCTGTTTGGAGAGTTTGCAATTTCTTCTTAATTATAATCAAACCATTAAGACTCAAGATGTAAGAATATTGATTTGGACTAATAAATCAGTGGATAATCACCCTGAAGTTGAATCAATATCATAGGAGTTATGATGAAGAAGTTATCCCACTTTTAACCGAAGTGATTCTAGTTCACCCTGTTTGGAGAGTTGGCAATTTCCTCTTGATTCTAATCAAACCATAATGAATCAAAATGTAAGAATATTTATTTGGACTCATATATCAGTGGATAATCACCCTGAGTTTGAATCAATATCATAGGAGTTATGATGAAGAAGTTATCCCACTTTTAACCGAAGTGAATCCAGTTTACCCTGTTTGGAGATTTGGCAATTTCTTCTTGATACTAATAAAACAAGAATGAATCTCGATGTAAGAATCTTGATTTGGAATCATAAATTAGTGTAGAATCACCTTGAAGTTGAATCAAGATCATAGGAGTTATGATGAAGAAGTTATCCCACTTTTAACCGAAGTGACTCCAGTTTACCCTGTTTGGAGATTTGGCAATTTCTTCTTGATTCTATTCAAACCAGAATGAATCAAGACGTAAGAAGCTTGATTTGGACTCATAAATCAGTGTAGAATCATCCTGAAGTTGAATCAATATCATTGGAGTTATGATGAAGAAGTTATCCCACTTTTAACCGCAGTGATTCCAGTTTAACCTATTTGGAGATTTGGCAATTTCTTCTTAATACTAATAAAACAAGAATGAAACACGATGTAAGAAGCTTGATTTGGACTCATAAATAAGTTTATAATCACCCTGAAGTTGAATCAAGATCATAGGAGTTATGATGAAGAAGTTATCCCACTTTTAACTGAAGTGACTCCAGTTTATCCTTTTTGGAGATTTGGCAATTTCTTCTTGATTCTAATCAAACCAGAATGAATCAAGATGTAAGAAGCTTTATTTGGTCTCATAAATCAGTGGATAATCATCCTGAAGTTGAATCAAGATCATAGGAGTTATGATGAAGATGTTATTCCACTTTTAACCGAAGTGATTCCAATTTACCATGTTTGGAGATTTGGCAACTTCTTCTTGATTCAAATCAAACCAGAATGAATCAAGATGTAAGAATATTTATTTGGACTCATAAATCATTTTAGAATCATCCTGAAGTTGAATCAATATCATTGGACTTATGATGAAGAAGTTATCCCACTTTTAACCGAAGTGATTCCAGTTTACCCTGTTTGGAGAGTTGGCAATTTCTTATTGATACTAATAAAACCAGAATGAATCACGATGTAAGAAGCTTGATTTGGACTCATAAATCAGTGTAGAATCACCCTGAAGTTGAATCAAGATCATAGGAGTTATGATGAAGAAGTTATCCCACTTTTAACCAAAGTGATTCCAGTTTTCCCTGTATGGAGATTTGGCAATTTATTCTTGATACTAATAAAACCAGAATGAATCACGATGTAAGAAGCTTTATTTGGACTCATTAATCAGTTTAGAATCACCCTGAAGTTGAATCAAGATCATAGGAGTTATGATGAAGAAGTTATCCCACTTTTAACCGAAGTGATTCCAGTTTGCCTTATTTGGAGATTTAACAATTTCTTTTTGATACTAATAAAACAAGAATGAACCACGATGTAAGAATATTGATATGGATTCATAAATCAGTTTATAATCACCCTGAAGTTGAAGCAAGATCATAGGAGTTATGATAAAGAAGTTATACCACTTTTAACCGAAGTGATTCTAGTTTACCCTGTTTGGAGATTTGGCAATTTCTTCTTGATTCTAATCAAACCAGAATGAATCAAGATGTAAGAATCTTGATTTGGAATCATAAATCAGTCTAGAATCATCCTGAAGTTGAATCAATATCATTGGACTTATGATGAAAAAGTTATCCCACTTTTAACCGAAGTAATTCCAGTTTGTCCTGTTTGGAGATTTGGCAATTTATTCTTGATACTAATAAAATCAGAATGAATCACGGTGTAAGAAGATTGATTTGGACTCATTAATCAGTGTAGAATCACCCTGAATTTGAATCAAGATCATAGGAGTTATGATTAAGAAGTTATCCCACTTTTAACCGAAGTGACTCCAGTTTATCCTGTTTGGAGATTTGGCAATTTCTTCTTGATTCTAATCAAAACCAGAATGAATCAAGATGTAAGAACCTTTATTTGGACTCATAAATCAGTATAGAATCATCCTGAAGTTGAATCATTATCATTGGAGTTATGATGAAGAAGTTATCCCACTTTTAACCGAAGTGATTCCAGTTTGCCCTATAGGGAGATTTGGCAATTCTTCTTGATACTAATAAAACTAGAACGAATCACGATGTAAGATTATTGATTTGGACTCATAAATCAGTGTAGAATCACCCTGAAATTGAATCAAGATCATAGGAGTTATGATGAAGAAGTTATCCCACTTTAAACCGAAGTGATTCCAGTTTGCCCTGTTTGGAGAGTTTGCAATTTATTCTTGATTCTAATCAAACCATAATGAATCAAGATGTAAGAAGCTTTATTTGGACTCATAAATCAGTCGATAATCACCCAGAATTTGAATCAATATCATAGGAGTTATGATGAAGAAGTTATCCCACTTTTAACGAAGTGACTCCAGTTTACCTGTTTGGAGATTTTGGCAATTTCTTCTTGATACTTAATAAAACCAGGAATGAATCACGATGTAAGAAGCTGATTTAGACTCATAAATTTAGTGTAGAATCACCCTTGAAGTTGAATCAATATCATAGGAGTTATGATGAAGAAGTTATCCCACTTTTAACCGAAGTGACTCCAGTTTACCCTGTTTGGAGATTTGGCAATTTCTTCTTGATACTAATAAAACCAGAATGAATCACGATGTAAGAAGCTTGATTTGGACTCATAAATCAGTGTAGAATCACCCTGAAGTTGAATCAAGATCATAGGAGTTATGATGAAGAAGTTATCCCACTTTTAACCGAAGTGATTCCAGTTTGCCCTGTTTGGAGAGTTGGCAATTTCTTCTTGATTCTAATCAAACCATAATGAATCAAGATGTAAGCATCTTGATTTGGACTAATAAATCAGTGGATAATCACCCTGAAGTTGAATCAATATCATAGGAGTTATGATGAAGAAGTTATCCCACTTTTAACCGAAGTGATTCTAGTTCACCCTGTTTGGAGAGTTGGCAATTTCTTCTTGATTCTAATCAAACCATAATGAATCAAAATGTAAGAATCTTTATTTAGACTCATATATCAGTGGATAATAACCATGAGTTTGAATCAATATCATAGGAGTTAAGATGAAGAAGTTATCCCACTTTTAACCGAAGTGAATCCAGGTTACCCTGTTTGGAGATTAGGCAATTTCTTCTTGATTCTAATCAAACCAGAATGAATCAAGATGTAAGAATCTTGATTTCGACTCATAAATCAGTGTAGAATCATCCTGAAGTTGAATCAATATCATTGGACTTCTGATGAAGAAGTTATCCCACTTTTAACCGAAGTGATCCCAGTTAACCCTGTTTGGAGATTTGGCAATTTATTCTTGATACTAATAAAACCAGAATGAATCGCGATGTAAGAAGATTGATTTGGACTCATTAATCAGTGTAGAATCACCCTGGAGTTGAATCAATATCATTGGAGTTATGATGAAGAAGTTATCCCACTTTTAACTGAAGTGATTCCAGTTTATCCTGTTTGGAGATTTGACAATTTCTTCTTGATACTAATAAAACTAGAATGAATCAGATGTA
>CAJHQQ010005103.1:0-20460 GCA_905132885.1 Moricandia moricandioides | reverse complement strand
TCTATCTTATTAAAGTAGAAGTACTTTAAGATTTTGTTTGGAAACATGGATAGTGATGATTGTTTGGATACATGGATAGCAGTATTAAAAATAATTTCTTTTATTTACGGGCTGACTTAATAATTTTTTTATCTAACCGAATAAATTAAAAAACAAGCATAATATTAACAAGATAGATCCAAAAATCTAGCTCTTACGTTAACAATATTTTTATTTCCAAATTACAACCCACAAAATAAAAGAAAATCCATCAATCAATTGAAACTAAAATCTAGAGGTTTTCATATATGAACAAAACGTAATAAATTGCTAAAATTGAGATATTCACTTATTCTTATATTTTAATTCATATATTTTCTGTGTTAGACAACCATATTAATTTGTTAGTTATACATTTTTTCTTATTTCAACAAAAATCTAAAATAAAAAAATAGTATTTATATGAAATAATTGAATATTACATAAATTTTATTTTCTAATAGATCAAACAATAATAAAATATGAACAATTTCAAACATATAAAACACATATAAGACCAAACACAATTATATATGTTATATATTACAATTTACTATAACACTCATGCGGGTGTTAGTCATGGTCATCTAAGTACCCATCGACTACAATTCGGTCTTTCTGAATGTTGGGGTTCAAAATGGTTTTACATGAATATACGGACGGTGTCGAGTAGGATCATTCAAGGTTCATGTAACACTACAAGAAAACTAAGATTTTACTAGGAAAATTTACTAGGAAAATAGTTCCTCGTAAAATTACTACGAGTTTACTTCGATTTTACGAGAAAACCAATTTTCCTCGTAAAGTGCTCGTAACCTTACGAGAAAAAGGTTTCCTCGTAAATTCGAAGTAACCTTACGTGGCTCTTACGAGGAAAAAAATCTTTTCCTCGTAAACTCATAGTAACTTCTCTCCTCGTAAAGTCCTAGTAATAGTTTACTACGAAATTAGGAGGAAAGGTTTTGTTACTACGAAATTAAGAGGAAATGGATAGAAAATATCGAATTTAAATCAAAAACGTGTTTTGTACTTACTTTTCCTAGCAATTTCCTAGTAATTTCTCAGATTCGAAAATTCCTATAAATACCACCATATGTGATTCATTTGAAACACACCAAAAAAAATCAGCTATAAGCTTAATCAAACACAAAAAAAATGTCCGGTCCGGGAAATATTTTCGAGTTGCGGAAGTGGATGTATTCACACAGAGATAATAACGGAAGGGTGACGAAAGAATTTCTCGAAGGGTTGGAGACGTTTATGCATCAAGCAGATTCGACACCACTCACGCAGGAAAGTGGTAAGATGTTCTGTCCTTGTCGGAAATGTTGCAATACCAAATTAGGCCCTCGTGAAAATGTTTGGAAGCATTTAATAAATAGAGGTTTCATGCCATATTATTATATTTGGTATCAACATGGAGAAAATGCTAGTTGTAGGAATGAAGATAGCAGTAGTAATAGCAATTTTCAGATTGAACCGGTTGAGCATTTGCGTAATGAAGGTAGCAGTAGTAATAGTTATCATCACCAAGAGGAACAAATGGTAGATTGTGATAGGGTTCATGATATGGTAGGTGATGCCTTTGTAACTCATGATGATGATGAAGTTGAAGAACCTAACTTAGATGCAAAATTTTTTTATGAAATGTTAGATGCTGCGAATGAGCCAATTTACAGTGGTTGTAGAGAAGGTCTGTCTAAATTGTCGTTGGCTGCTAGAATGATGAGTATTAAAACCGATCACAATCTACCTGAAAATTGTATGGATGCATGGGCAGACTTGTTTAAAGAGTATTTGCCAGAAGACAATGTGTCTGCTGAATCTTATTATCAGATTCAGAAATTGGTATATAGTCTTGGGTTGCCCTCGGAGATGATAGACGTTTGCATCGACAACTGCATGATTTACTGGGGAGATGATGAGAAGTTAGAAGAATGTCGATTTTGTAAGAAGCCACGATTCAAACCGCAAGGTCGAGGGCGAAATAGGGTACCGTACCAAAGGATGTGGTACCTACCAATCACATACAGATTGAAAAGATTGTACCAATCTGAGGAGACAGCTGGAGGGATGAGATGGCACGCCGAGCATACTCAGACGGATGGAGAGATGACTCATCCATCAGATGCAAGAGCATGGAAACATTTTAACAATGTACATCCACATTTCGCTAGCAATAGCCGGAATGTGTATCTTGGATTATGCACTGATGGATTTAGTCCATTTGGAATGTCTGGGAGACAATATTCATTGTGGCCGGTCTTTCTTACACCGTATAACTTGCCACCGGAGATGTGCATGCGACGAAAGTTTCTATTCATGACCATATTAATACCTGGTCCAAAACATCCAAAAAGATCTCTCGACGTTTTTCTACAACCACTGATAAAAGAGTTGAAAGATTTGTGGTCAACAGGGGTGAGGACATATGATTGTTCAACGAAAACAAACTTTACGATGCGAGCGATGCTTTTGTGGACCATAAGTGACTTTCCTGCATATGGTATGTTGTCTGGGTGGACTACACATGGGAGATTAGCTTGTCCATATTGTAATGGAATGACAGATGCATTTCAGTTGAAGCATGGTAGGAAGACTAGTTGGTTCGATTGTCACCGTCGATTTCTTCCGGTTCACCACCCATACCGAAGAAACAAGAAATTGTTCAGGCACAAAAGGGTTGTCAGGGACCAAAGACGAGCATGGCAACACCAAGGTTCTTCACACCACTGGTCGAAAACCTCACGCGGGAATTCGTCTAGACATGGTAAAATGATTTTTAATAACTATTTATATTTTATATAAATATTCCAAATTAATATTTAATTTTATAAATTAATTTCAGGCTAAGGAGACCGGAGTTCTTCCGTCTCTGAAAGACCTATACGAGAGGATCCACCGGAATAAGGCTGGGCGGTTTGTAGATCCTGCTTCCGAGCGGATCTACAACGAGGTTGTTGCCCGAGTTGACGAACGCCAGACCTAGTTGACTCAGCATGCTGGGACTCCAGTCATATTATCCACGGTTGAAGTGGATAAGATTTACGAGGAGGTAAATAATTTCGTTTTACTATTAATTTTAAATATTTTTTAAAAAATTTTCTTAATGTTATTAATATTTTTAATTACAGGTTGCCCCTAAGAAAAAGGGGCGTGTCATCGTGATTGGCTCGGTTAACGATGTCCCTGCAGCGACATCGTCTTATCATCAGCAGCAGCACGATGTCAATGCTCAGCTGCGCTCGGAGTTGGCTTCGCTCACCCAGCATGTCACTTCTCTCACCAATGTCATCGATATTATGGCGGTTGGAAACCCGCATTTGGAGGAGATGTTGCGTCAGAGACGGGAAGGCGGAGAGATTCCACCATCACAGTCACAGCCGGCCACCAACTACGGACAAGATTTCCCGAGCCAGGACGACTTCGTTCAGCAATTTCACGACCACCATCCGTAGTTTTTTTTTATTTTAATTGTATATTATGAATTTTAAAACTTTCTGTATATTATTTAGTTATTTATAAAATATTTTGTTTTTTAGTTTTTATTTATAATTTTATTTTTTTTAATTTTTAAAAAATAAAATAATTATATTTATAATTAATTTTTTTTAATAGGGAAAAAACCATTTCGAAGCAAAATCCTCGTAAAGATTCCAAGTAAAATCCTCGTAATATTTCCTAGTAAGTTCCTCGTAATGTTTTACTACGATCTTACTAGGAAAACCTTACTACGATATTACGAGGAAATGCTGCGAGGAGCTTACGAGGAAACCTGACCCATGACTTTACGAGGAAATATTTCCTCGTAAATTAGCTATGACTTTACGAGGAAAAGGCTTTACGATGAACGTTTTACGAGAAAACGAGTTTCCTCGTAATTTCCTAATAAATGGCCATTTACTAGGAAATTACGAGGAAACTCGTCCTAGTAATGGCCGAGTTTTCTTGTAGTGTAAGTTTGTAGGAACCTAAAAATATTTTAAAACTGTTGGTTTACAAATATTATTAAATAATTTTTAAAATAAAAATCAAAACTCGCGCTTTGTAAGCGCGGGTCAAAATCTAGTTTTATATTAAGAATATAAAAAAATCATAGAAAACTTAAACAAAAATCAAGCAATACAAGACAAAATTTTAAAACAATCATTATTAAAAATATTATTATAATATCAAATAATTATATTTCATGAAAAAAGTTTTTTTTTTTTTTAAAAAACATGTATATATTACTCTAGAGGAAATTTTTGGAAAAAAAATATATATATGAAAATTCATGATAATCAGTGACAATCAATGATTATTTATACAAAATCTTTACTACTAATTCATCAAATCTACTCAACATTAAAAAAATTCTTAACTTGTCAAATTCTAAAACTTCACACAAATTTTAGTTTCAATAACCCCTTAAATGTAAAACTGCAGTAAAAATAAAAAAAAAAGCTTTGGGAGAAACAAATGAACCAACTTTACTGTACTCAGACTAAGAAGAAGCTAAACATGCATTGCTTAGGTCTTGTCTGTGTCATCTTGACAAAGAATTTATCTTGGTACCTGGTTCTAAGAAGCAGTAGCATTCTCAGCTAAGTCTCCAGCATCTCGAAGAGCAAACAACAGTTTAATAGGCTATTTGATTTGGTTTTGGTCTGTAACTTAACCGGTTTTGATCAAAAATAACAACTTCCATGAGACCGTGCAAGAACAGCGTCGTCCCACGTGGGGATTGTATGCAAACGATGCAAGTGCATCCGTTTCTATGCCGTGGGTGCTTTGAGATTGATTTGAGTGATGTCAAGAGTCTTTCAACTTCGTCCTTGGCTTCCTCATCGTCCTGTTCAGCTAAGAGTCTTCCATTTGCAGAGCATGTTGATCCGAAACTAGACGCAATTCAAAGAAAGCAATAATAAACAGAAAAGCTTAAAGAAACTATTTACTTTATCTAATGCTAGGAGATACTTTTCAATATCTAGCAACATGCCTTTGGACCATGACTAGTACTAGTACACCTAATTTGAATCCTATCGGCATCATCTAAGATAAGAGTTACCATTTCAAACAACTAAAAGCTAAGAGGAAGCCAATAAAAGGAATGTAGGAGGTTTCGAGATTAAGCAATTTACCGATGATTGGATCATCCTATTTTGACACAAGAAATAACTCAGTGAGTGATCTGTGCCCAAAAGTAAAGCAGGAATTGAGAAAAATAACAAAACGAACGCATGGTTGATAACAAACATTATAACACAAATAACAATATGGATGTACCTCATACAACTCTCACGATTGCTATTCAAGTCAGTTTCCTGCAAAGACATACATTCATAAATAACAATATGTTCTAGACTTCTAGTATTTCCATCAATCATGAGTCTCTCAATCTAAAACATTCTGCTGGAATGGCCAAAAAGGTCTGCGTCTAACATAAATCCATGTAAACAATGTATTTTCAGTCATTATTTTTTCATCGTCTTAGTTCTATTTGTGTGTTGACAATATTACTAAGTGCAGCTAACATCCAGGAACGCTTCTTAAGACTAACAGTTAGTTGGCTACTATATTCAAAATGTAATTTTAGCAAACAAAAAAATACTTATAAAAAAAGCTATCTAGTTAATTTAGAAAGTAACCTGATCAGACTATTGCTCGACAAAAGCCTTTCTGAACCCCATGATTAACTTTCTCTCTGGATCTACGCGACTAAATATGACTGAAAAGAAAATGCATTTCAGTTCCCAAGCATAAGGTCTAAAACAAGACACTGGCTCAGAAGAAGTTTAATATGCTTGACAATTGATTGTTTGGTGATTTCCACTCACGTAGTTTTTCATGAGATAATAATAATATGTTAGGCTACTCATTTGATACAACTTTGTCAATAACTGAAGAGGGCAAAGCGGCAACAATTTCATACATGATATCTTCCTTGATATGGTTGTAAAGGGCATTGGATATTCCTCTTGAAGCTGAAAGAAAGCCATAAGAGAGAGAGTGTGATAAGATATTAAAAGCTCAGCATAGTTCGTTTTGCAGGTGAACTCCCAAAATAGTACTATTAAAATTTCAAGGCTATGCATCAGACCTTTGTCTCTACCATAGCCTTTTACATACACATCAGTTTTCTAAAGCTGTCATGTCCAATAACTAAGCACTTTTAAGGAAACAATACCTAGACTCCATGTGTTGGAATTCCTTAGCCAATGTTAAATCAGTGTCTAAAAATCCTCCAAACTGAATCAACTGTCTTACTCTTTCAATTGTTTTGCTGGGACATCAAAACCATAAGAGATTATATGATTTTGGAGGAAGATTGTAATGCAATGGACAACCTTATGCTAAAAGACTAGTGTGCAGAAAAACACTCATGGAAGCACATAAGCACATATTTGAACTTGCTTTTAGGGTGATGAAAGAAACCCCTTGGATTTGCTTTTGTGAGAACATATTGGCCAACTCTACTGTCTACTGAATCTGCTTATGGATGGTTTTAAGAAGTCAGGTCACAGGACCGAGATTCTGATCGACTAAAAGATACTACGTAAAAAGGTAGGTAAAAGCACAGATAGAGAAAGAGGTAACTCACATATCTCCACGGGGTCTTTCACCTGATCTTGATCATATAAGAACTTCAAGAATACCACAAGGAGTTCACTCTCACGGAAGTAAACCATGTAATTACAAATATGTGGCTTTCAACACCATAAACAACATAGAAACACATGTGCATACCTGTTGCATGACATAAGCTAATCATTTGGTTCTTGCATAAGATACTTTATGCTTTTGAGGAGCCAGTTGAAAAATTTTGAGAACTGAAACAAAAAGACTATAATGTTATTGAAATGGACCACGCATGGGAAACATGGGACAAACGTTATTCAGAATAACTAAAAAGTTTATTGTCTAAAGGAACGCACCTGTTGGGCAACAGAAGATAGTACCATCATAAATCGTTGCACTTGTACAAGTAGAAGACCAGCATTTTCACTTGCTTCATCAAAGAGTCTCTCATCCAAACCAATGCCTTGGTATCGGGCACGCCACCTCGAGAGACCTCTTAGTTCACCCATCCTGAATCCCAAAATCTCTGCTGCAGGCTGGAAGAAAAAACTATTGGTTACATAACTATGCCTAAAAAAAGTATTTGCAATCTAAGTAAACGCTACTTAGTCTAACGATATATATATCCATATCCACGAGAGTGACGAATACTAAACCTGGAGATGGTCAAGGACAACCAGCTGAAGCTCTTTTCCTGTACCACATACTGACTTTAACACACGCTTCACACCCTACTAAACAAGATAGCTACTTAGTTGAATACGATCAGAATTAGTCCGTGTATTAATTGAAAAACCTTAATAGTTCGTGTACTTTTTAACAAATCAAAATTAATTTGTGTATTTTAAGAAATCTTCTCAATTAAATATTAATGGTATTTTAAACCTCTTCTAGACAGAGTTAACATCGTCAAAATTAAAGTGTAAAATCTCTCAATTTCAAAAATTCATGTATTTATAATGCAATCAAAATTAATCTATATATTTATTGGAAACTCTTAACAGTTTACGTATTTTTTAGTAAATAAAAACTAGTCCATGTATTTTTAAGATTTTTTCCCAATAAAAAATTAAAAGCTAATGGCACTGCTGTAAATATATTCAAAAATTAAGGAAATCTCAAAAAGAAAAAATTGTATTTTAATAGCATTGAAATTTTTCTTTTTTTTTAAGAAAACTTAGTTGATAAGTTTGACATAATATCAATTATTAATTTTAGAAAGTCCAATTTTATATGGATAAAAAGGATATAACAAAAAAACGCTTTGTGTTGGAAAAAAAAAAAGAAAAAAACGCTTTGTGTTCTCTGTCAAAAAAAAACGTTGCTGCTCAATTCTATCGTCAAGCTCAGGCTTTTGGTTCTTCCATTGACGTTGTAAGCTTCTCTTCTTTTGGTTAATCCAAAACTTACTCTCTTCCTCAATCACTCTTTCTCTCCTTCAATTTAGATTATCATCTTTGATTCTTTGTTTGTTTGTTTCTTCGGAACGCTTCAGGTGTCGATACTAATATAATGGGGGATTCAATCAGCAGTTTGCCAGATGAGATTCTTGGAAAAATCATGTCTTTACTTCCGACAAAAGTGGTTGCTTCCACATTGGTTCTGTCCAAGAGGTGGAGTAATGTGCTGTCTCTTGTAGACAGCCTTAGTTTTGATGAGTCAATGGTTGTCTATCCCAACGAAGAAGAAGAAGCAAATGGTTCACGCCGCTTCTCTGATTTCGTAGACAAGACACTTGCTCTCCTACGCAACTCTCCCGCCATCAAGACATTCTCTCTGTGTCGTCTATTTAAGAATAAGAAATACAACGCTGAATACGTCCACCGTGTCAACCGTTGGATTTGGAGTGCAATGGAACATGGTTTATTGGAACTACACTTGCACGCCCCTAGCCCTTGTTCTAGGGTTATTATAGAACCTAGGTTACTACGGAGTGATACACTGGTAAAGCTCACAATCACCGGTCATTATACTATTTATGAAACTCAGCATGTGTCTTTCCCAGCCCTCAGATCACTTTATCTGATGATGGTTTCGCTTAATTTTTACCGCTATCGCCAAATCCTCCGTGCTTGTCCTGTGCTGGAAGAGTTAACCATACGTATGTGAAACATGCATCAATCCAGCGTCTTGTGATTGTTACGGATATTCCTGATCCTACAGACTACTATCTCTCGTTGGAATATTTCGATCTTGCTCTTGGAACAGTTCGTTTCCGAGCACCAAGTCTTGTCTACCTTGACTATTCTAGTTATGTCTTTAAAGATTATAAGGTTGATGATTTGGTTTCTCTTGTCGAAGCAAGGCTGAGTCTCAAGTTATGGATGTCAACTAGTCATTATGATTATGATGATGTTTATTATTACGATTATGATGGTTATCTTTATGATGTTGATGAACCAAGCCCGCCTATATTCGGTGATGTTACATGTTTAGTTGAGGCTATAAGAAACATTACGACCCTTCACTTGTCTCCTGATTCCCTTGAGGTCAGTCCTTCTTCTATTTATTTATAATCAATCAATCAATCAACATTCTCTTTCTTATATTTTGGTTTGTGATATATAATGAATTAGGTGTTTCATTTCTGTTGTACATCCATGCCTATGTTCAACAACCTTCTTACTTTATCCATTGAGAGTAACAAACAAAAAGGTTGGCAAGTAATGCCACTTCTGCTCAAGTGTTGTCCAAATCTACAAACTTTAGTTATTAAGGTATATATATCCGTTTTCTTTATCTTTTTTTGTTGTTGTTGTTGTTATTTCCATTGGCTAATAAACATGTCTTAAATTTGTATGTTTTCAAGGGTCTTGTTCACAAAGTAACAAATAGATGTGGAGATGCATGCGCTTGCAACCCTCAGAACCCGAATCAGAAAAAGATTCAGAAAAGGAATAAGATGAAAAAGAATAAGAATAAAAAAGTATGTTGTTTACGGACATGTCGAGTGAAGGTATGTTGTTTAAGGACATGTAGAGTGAAGGTACTAGAAATTTTAGACTATGGAGGTTGTTTTCAAGAGCTACAACAGATGAGACATTTCTTGGGCAATTTGGAATGTCTTGAAACTGTAAAAGTTGGTGTTGACCCGGACAACAGAGGTGCCTTCTTGCGATCTAATGTAATGACTCTTCCCAGACTTTCATCAAAATGCACCATTCAATTCATCTAATTACTTTTTTTTTCCCTTTCTTCTTATGTAATGACATCCCCTATATATTAATCCCTCAACATTACAACTTTTAAGTGTACTCACGTATCATCATTAGGATGATTCTTAGAATTCTTAAGAAAAAATTGGTCAATCTAATTATGGATTATAGTTTTATTAAATTAACATTCATATTGATTAGTAATGCATAAAAATATATTTTACATTCTTTCCTTAAATAAAAGCTACGAAATTACCTAATATAATTAATATATATGTGACAATTAATGTTTTGAATAATAAAGATTTGATAATATATTATGTATTCTTCATCATTTTTTTAGTTTATGTTATTAAAAAAATTAAACAATCACATTAACCATATAATAAAAAATTTAAATTTTTTTTATATGTTATATTTAGACTTTTTCAAAACGACAATAAATTAGTACAACAATAAAAGCATTACAATAAAAATTTGTGAACAATGTTTTTTTTTTTTTTGTTATATGAAGTATCATTTAATAATTATTCAGATTAAATATATATACATATATACTTTAATATTGCTTAAATTAAAAAACATATCATATAAAATTCTTATATGTTAATTGTATACTTAGATAGACTATTACAACATATTATGGTAACCACGTGTCATAATAACATATTAATATGCGAACTATATATATTAATTCTGGAGCATTAAAATCTTCACAAAATAAGTTATCAATCCTAGGTGAGTTATTGATTTCTTAATTATTTAATATATTATATATATGATATATAATTTCATTATTTTATAATATGTACAAGCTATTTTATAATATATACGAGCTATATATATTAATCCTAGAGCTATATATACGAGCTATTTTGGTAGCCATGTGTCATTACTACAATGATTTTTAAAATCCTTAAAAAATAAGTTAGTCCATCTAAACATATATTATAATTTTTATTAAGTTAATTATCAAATTAATTAGTAGTGTATAAAAGAATATTTTATATTCTTTCTTTAAATAAAAACTACGAAATTACCTTATATGGTTAACAAATATATGTCAATTGATGACAATTTATGTATCTTCCATCATTTTTGTTCAATTTAATATTCTTATAAGAAATTTTAAAATCACAAAATTATATAATAAAAAAAATTTCTTATATGCTATATTTTAAATTTGTTTAATATAAATTACTAAGACTATTAAAAAACTATGTTGAAATTATTTTTATCAATGGTTTAGCTTTTTTATTATAACAAGTTACAAATGATCATAAAATCATATAAATATGAAGTCTCATTTAATATATATATATATACTCAAATTTATTTCAATATCATTTAAATTAAAATATATATCATATATAAAATACATAAACATGTAATTTCAAAATTTACATTGAGTTGTAAGCCTCAGTTAATAAATATTCATATTAATAAAAATAATATTTTTGTCACAACAAATATAAAAAAATTAATAAAATCATATGAGTATCAATCCTCAATAAATAAATATTTATATTATATATCTATCTCAATATCATTTAATTTTAATTATATACTATATAAAATAAATAAATGATTTATTTTGATTTTTATCAACAAAAAGTATTATAAATAAAAAGAAAGATTGTTTTTATTTATGTTATTACTTGAATTTAATTATATACGTAATAGTTACTCACTCCTCAATTATTCAATATATTTATTATTACATAATATGTAAATTAACACAAAATAAATAATAATATCTAGAAATAATTTGAATACATAATTAATCTTCATTTTGCGCAATCACGGATCTCAAATTTTACTTGATCATATCATTTCAAAAATATGATTCTTCATATCGAAGTAAGATGGTGAATTATAACATTCGAATGATATCATTGAAGTCCAATGTAAATTAAATAAGTTTAAAAATATCAACAAACATCACCATATTCATCAATTTTATATTGACGGTTCATAACTATACGTTTGGAGACTTATGACATCATGGTTTAACGATCAAAATTAATATTCAGCGATTATTAGTATATTAATTTCACTTTGCGCGTGCACGCGGATAATCATCTAGTTATTATTATCACTTTAAATATCCCTCTTTCATATTGGTTAAAATATTTGTTTTTGAAAATACGTAAGATTTATTTTGTTGCATTTCTTTGATCAAAATATATCTTTATCATTTACATTATATGACAATGAGACTTTAACAATGTAAGGACAACCCTAAAGAATTAATCCGAAATGCAATTTTTGTTAAAAAAAGATGAAAATTATGGGGACTACAATGCGTAGCTACTCAGTAAGAGGGAGTATCATCACCTTTTTATCATGGAGGTCAATAACACCCTAAAAGAAGTTCACACGTTATAAGATTAGAGAACTTTCACAATCCCATCTTTATGAAAGTTACCTGACCAACCATTCCAGTTTCACTATGTCACAAGTTTATACTATGATCCCATCTAGTCTCTCGTGATGATTTTCCTTGATCTTCATCTTGAGTGGTTTTCCCAATGATTATATATGCACCCGAAACTCTAGTACCCTATACCCAATAAGAAACTGTATGACATGCATTCTAGAACTAATCGCCTTTCTTTTTTTGCACCAAATGATTATATTAAAACGAAAAGCTATACGAGCTTGGACGATTACACGGGGAGGTAACTCGAAGTGAAGACGATAAACAAAAAGAACTACAACAAAATAAAAGATAGATGTGTTGAAGGAGTGAAAAGACCCGTAGAGAATCTTCACTGTAATCCTTACAATTGTTGTTTGGAAGAGTAGTCGGAGTAATCGACGTTGAAACACTTACGTGAGAAGGTTTGAGAACGACAAAGCTAACTGCAAAGACTATGTGAACCTCAAAAACATGGGTGATCATAATGCATGGTGAGACGGTTGAAGCTATAGTCGGCTCCAACTCCATAAATGTAGGAGCACAATATGGATGAACCTATCGAAAGTAAAGGCGGATGGACGTAGGAAAAGGTACCAGTTGACAAAGGGGTCGAGAATGATGAGATGTGATGACAGTGCGGAAGTTGTAAACAAGCCAATCCTTCGGACATCAGACATTACCGTGTCAGGGCCAAAGAGTTATAAGCAAATTTGGACTGAGCAACTTTTCATTGACTAAGGAAACAAACCTGCACACATGCTTGAACAAAGTGGAGATTATATCCTCTACTTTGATGTACCAGCTGGTGTGTCTTAAAAGAAAGTTCTAAAGAAAGCTCAGTTTCAGAGAAATGAATTTGATAGCTAAGGGCAATCAAGCATATATACCAATAACAAAAGAAATCACCAGTGTACAAGAGTTATTTGAGAAACAGAGAAGAGTTTTTCTTTTGGGGGAAAATGAGTAGAAGCTAGAATTTTGATGATTTTAGCTTGAAATCGTGTGTTTAAGCAAATGATTAATCGTTTTAATCTGTAAGGTTTAGGAAGAAGATATTATTAGCCAAGTACAAACAGTTTCAAGTAATTCAGATTCTTTACCTGGTGGAGTTGGTTGTCTCAAATAGCAACAACTATATATTGAAAATTAAATATCAATAGTATTTATTTCAAAAACCCCAATCTGTTATTTGGATGACATGATTTATTTGATCATCAAATAGAACACCACTAAAAAAACATATTTTCAACAATAACCATCTTTACTAAAAAAATTAAAAAATGTATAGAGAAATAGAAAGTATCAATGGATTAAAGAAACAAATGTTATTGTTAAAATTAATTTATAATTTTTATTCTTCCAAACTTCATTCTACTTGTTATTATAATTAAGATAGAACCAAAATTTCAAAAAGAAAGAAGAAGAAAACAAGTACACATTTGTAACATCTTTTTAATGGTAAGATAATCATATAATGTATGATAAAGTTAAAAATGACAAAATGAATAATGAAAGTTAATGTTAGTTTCAACTGAAAGTGAACTAAAATTTCAGATAATTAATTAAGATGTCTTCTATTGCTTATTCTATTGCTCATTTATTTGTATGAACATGTACAACCTTAGTACAAAATAAGATTGCACTACAAAAAAATTGTTTTTATCTTAGCATTGAAAAACCGTTATCAAAGCGTTTTAAACTGTTAAATCTATTACAACTATAATAGGTACTTCACTTATGATAGCAATTTTCTTAATGCTATTATATTGAGAAAATATGATATTAATATTTTTTGTTTGGTGTTATATGTATAACATTATAATATCATTTGTTCACAAAGCTATATATGTTATTTGATAGCATTTCTTAGTAGTTATAATGTTTTTCATATTGCTTTAATCTTAAACACAAACACAATTTATTAGAAAATAAATATTGATTTACAAAAATATTATAATTTCTAGATAAAATAAGACTAAACCAAAATCAAACTTAAACTAAACCAGATAAACCTAAACTAAACCAAAAACATCAAATCTCAAATTTGATAGTAAACATTTAAGGTTTAGAAAATCGACCAGATTATTGGCGAACCATAAGCATGAATCAAATCACAATCGCCACATTTGAGACAGAGAGAGAGAGAGAGACACGAGAGGATCTTTAGAGAGGTTCGTAGTCTATGTTGAAATTACTTATACACCTCTTGCTGCGTTGCTGATGAAAGTCAGTTACTATTAAATTTTAGTGATTAAAATTTAATATTCATAAATCAAGAATTTTCTTCTCTTTTTTTCAATTTTTGATAATTTATTTTGTGATTATTAATTTTTAATAATGTTTAAAATCATCTATAATTCCTTAAATTCAATTAATCTTTTTCTTATAGGTTGACAATCGATTGTTTGATGATTTCCACTCACAACTATTGTAGTTTTTCATGAGATAATAATAATATGTTAGGCTACTCATTCAATACAACTTTGAATCATACAAAGCCTAAACAATTAATAAACACAATAAAAAATTTTATTGTTATTGGTTTATGAATTTTAATTTTTTTTATTAGAATCTTTTGTTATTGGTCTATGGGGTCTTTCACCGGATCTTGATAATATAAGAACTTCAAGAATACCACAAGGAGTTCACTGTCACGGAAGTAAGCCATGTCACTACATATATTTGGCTTTCAACACCATAAACAACATAGAAACACATGTGCATACCTGTTGCATAACATAAGCTAATCATTTGGTTCTTGCATAAGATACTTCATGCTTTTGAGGAGCCAGTTGAAAAAAATTGAGAACTGAAACAAAAAGACTATAATGTTATTGAAATGGACCACGCGTGGGAAACATGGGACAAACGTTATTTTGAATAACTAAAAAAAATATTGTCTAAAGGGTTGAACGCTTCTGTAACTGTTTAACAACAGAAGATAGTACCATCATAAGTCGTTGCACTTGTAAAGTAGAAGACCAGCATTTTCACTTGCTTCATCAAAGAGTCTCTCATCCAAACCAATGTCTTGGTATTGGGCACACCACCTCGAGAGACCTCTTAGTTCACCCATCCTGAATCCCAAAATCTCTGATGCAGGCTGGAAGAAAAAAGCTATTGGTTACATAACTATGCCTAAAAAAAAGTATTTGCAATCTAAGTAAATGCTACTTAGTCTAACGATATATATATCCATATCCACGAGAGTGACGAATACTAAACCTGGAGATGGTCAAGGACAACCAGCTGAAGCTCTTTTCCTGTACCACATACTGACTTTAAAACACGCTTCACACCCTACTAAACAAGATAGCTACTTAGTTGAATACGTTCAGAATTAGTCCGTGTATTAATTGAAAAACCTTAATAGTTCGTGTACTTTTTAACAAATCAAAATTAATTTGTGTATTTTAAGAAATCTTCTCAATTAAATATTAATGGTATTTTAAACCTCTTCTAGACAGAGTTAACATCGTCAAAATTAAAGTGTGAAATCTCTCAATTTTAAAAATTCATGTATTTATAATGCAATCAAATTTAATCTATATATTAATTGGAAACTCTTAACAGTTTACGTATTTTTTAGTAAATAAAAACTAGTTCATGTATTTTTAAGAAATTTTCCCAATAAAAAATTAAAAGCCAGTGGCACTGCTGTAAATATATTCAAAAATTAAGGAAATCTCAAAAAGAAAAAATTCTATTTTAATAGCATTGATATTTTACTTTTTTTTAGAAAACTTAGTTGATAAGTTTGACATAATATCAATTATTAATTTTAGAAAGTCCAATTTTATATGGATAAAAAGGATATAACAAAAAACGCTTTGTGTTGGGAAAAAAAAAAAGAAAAAAACGCTTTGTGTTCTCTGTCAAAAAAACCGTTGCTGCTCAATTCTATCGTCAAGCTCAGGCTTTTGGTTCTTCCATTGACGTTGTAAGCTTCTCTTCTTTTGGTTAATCCAAAACTTACTCTCTTCCTCAATCACTCTTTCTCTCCTTCAATTTAGATTATCATCTTTGATTCTTTGTTTGTTTGTTTCTTCGGAACGCTTCAGGTGTCGATACTAATATAATGGGGGATTCAATCAGCAGTTTGCCAGATGAGATTCTTGGAAAAATCATGTCTTTACTTCCGACAAAAGTGGTTGCTTCCACATTGGTTCTGTCCAAGAGGTGGAGTAATGTGCTGTCTCTTGTAGACAGCCTTAATTTTGATGAGTCAATGGTTGTCTATCCCAACGAAGAAGAAGAAGCAAATGGTTCACGCCGCTTCTCTGATTTCGTAGACAAGACACTTTCTCTCCTACGCAACTCTCCCGCCATCAAGACATTCTCTCTGTGTCGTCTATTTAAGAATAAGAAATACAACGCTGAATACGTCCACCGTGTCAACCGTTGGATTTGGAGTGCAATGGAACATGGTTTATTGGAACTACACTTGCACACCCTTAGCCCTTGTTCTAGGGTTATTATAGAACCTAGGTTACTACGGAGTGACACACTGGTTAAGCTCACAATCACCGGTCATTATACTATTTATGAAACTCAGCATGTGTCTTTCCCAGCCCTCAGATCACTTTTTGTGATGATGGTTTTGCTTGATTTTTACTGCTATCGCGAAATCCTCCGTGCTTGTCCTGTGCTGGAAGAGTTAACCATACGCCATGGAGATTTTTCAGACATGCCGGCACTTTGGGTTGGTACGTATGTGAAACATGCATCAATCCAGCGTCTTGTGATTGTCGCGGATATTCCTGATCCTACAGACTACTATCTCTCGTTGGAATATTTCAATCTTGCTCTTGGAACAGTTCGTTTCCGAGCACCAAGTCTTGTCTACCTTGACTATTCTAGTTATGTCTTTAAAGAGTATAAGGTTGATGATTTGGTTTCTCTTGTCGAAGCAAGGCTTAGTCTCAAGTTATGGATGTCAACTAGTCATTATGATTTCGATGATGTTTATTATTACGATTATGATGGTTATCTTTATGATGTTGATGAACCAAGCCCGCCTATATTCGGTGATGTTACATGTTTAGTTGAGGCTATAAGAAACATTACGACCCTTCACTTGTCTCCTGATTCCCTTGAGGTCAGTCCTTCTTCTATTTATTTATAATCAATCAATCAATCAACATTCTCTTTCTTATATTTTGGTTTGTGATATATAATGAATTAGGTGTTTCATTTCTGTTGTACATCCATGCCTATGTTCAACAACCTTCTTACTTTATCCATTGAGAGTAACAAACAAAAAGGTTGGCAAGTAATGCCACTTCTGCTCAAGTGTTGTCCAAATCTACAAACTTTAGTTATTAAGGTATATATATCCGTTTTCTTTATCTTTTTTTGTTGTTGTTGTTGTTATTTCCATTGGCTAATAAACATGTCTTAAATTTGTATGTTTTCAAGGGTCTTGTTCACAAAGTAACAAATAGATGTGGAGATGCATGCGCTTGCAACCCTCAGAACCCGAATCAGAAAAAGAATAAGATGAAAAAGAATAAGATGAATAAGAATAAGAATAAAAAAGTATGTTGTTTACGGACATGTCGAGTGAAGGTATGTTGTTTAAGGACATGTAGAGTGAAGGTACTAGAAATTTTAGACTATGGAGGTTGTTTTCAAGAGCTACAACAGATGAGACATTTCTTGGGCAATTTGGAATGTCTTGAAACTGTAAAAGTTGGTGTTGACCCGGACAACAGAGGTGCCTTCTTGCGATCTAATGTAATCACTCTTCCCAGACTTTCATCAAAATGCACCATTCAATTCATCTAACTACTTTTTTTTTCTTTCTTGTTATGTAATGACATCCCTTATATATTAATCCCGAATCATTACAACTTTTAAGTGTACCCATGTATCATCATTATGATGATTCTCAGAATTCTTAGAAAAAAATTATATATCTAATTATAGATTATAGTTTTATTAAATTAACATTCATATTGATTAGTGGTGCATAAAACGATATTTTACATTCTTTCCTTAAATAAAAACTACGGAATTAACTAATATAATTAACATATATGTATGTGACAATTAATGTTTTGAATAATAAAGATTCGATAATATATTTTGTATTTTTCATCATTTTTTAATTTATGTTACTAAAAAATTAAGGCTTTTTTGCAAAAGTAACTCAAAACTTGGAGTCAAACAGAAAACTAACATTTTCTGTTTGACTCATTTTTTTTTTGAGATTTTCACCCCACACCTGCATTTTATCTACGAAAATGCCATTAACCTTTTTTTTTGGTTTTTCGAAAATGGCTTCTTTACTGTCTCAACCTCATCATCTTCAAGTATTTACAGTATTGCCACTACCATGAATAGTTCAACAACCTTGTACTACCTGTTTGGAGCTTTTAATGCCCTTCAATGAATAGTTCAACAACGTTGTACGACCTGTTATGAACTAAAAACAACATTTATTTCACTTTCTCTCCATATTCATCCAAAAAACTCAAGCTTTTGATTCAAAATATTTTACGGTTGACAGAGCCATATTTCTTTCGTTTTGACTTACGGTTGCTTTCGTTTGAGATTCTGGGTGGTTGGAGAAGACCCTGTGTGCAAACGAAGTCATCTCACCTAGTTTAAGGTACGAATTTGAATTTTTTTTCAAGATCTGTTCGCGTAGAAGACTTACTCTTAAGTCATCTGTATGTAGAAGAGTCAAAACGAAAGACTTAATCTAAGTCGTCCGGCTTTGTTTGTTAAAAAAAAAAAAGTCCAGACGACTTATATATAAGTTGTCTACGAAAAAGGGCTAGTTTTGCATTTGACCGAATCGTGTCAGATCTTTGACTATTGCTGGACGACTTATAATTCAGTCGTCTCTGAGAAAGTTAAAATTTCAATATTTTATTCAAACTAGACGACTTAAACGTAAGTCGTCCTAGGTTAGTTTTGTAATTAAAAAATAAAACTTGAAATTTAACTTTCTCCAGACGACTTAATTGTAAGTCGTCCAGACAGACGACTTAATTTAAAGTCGTCCAGGAAAGCAAAGTCGTCCAGAAGTTTTCCCAAGTTTTCTTGTCAAACCTTGCTTCACCCGGACGACCTTACATTAAGTCGTCTGTCTGGACGACTTACAATTAAGTCGCCTGTCTGGACGACTTACAATTAAGTCGTCTGGAGAAAGTTAAATTTCAAGTTTTATTTTTCAATTACAAAACTAACCTAGGATGACTTACGTTTAAGTCGTCTAGTTTGAATAAAATATTGAAATTTTAACTTTCTCAGAGACGACTGAATTATAAGTCGTCCAGCAATAGTCAAAGATCTGACACGATTCGGTCAAATGCAAAACAAGCCTTTTTCATAGACAACTTATATATAAGTCGTCTGGACTTTTTTTTTTAACAAACAAAGCCGGACGACTTAGAATTAAGTCGTCCCATTTAATTTTCAATTGCAAAAGTGACCTCTTTAGACGACTTACCTTTAAGTCTTCTGGACGACTTACTTCTATGTCGTCTGCGGCAATGTTTAGTGAACTTCTTCATTTTCTATATGTTTACTAATGTGTTTTATTTTGAATATTTGCAGATGATTCATCAGTTACAAGCAGTCTATGGAGAATGGTTGTTGAAAGATTGCCGTTGGGATTTTGTGGTTGATGATCTCAAAGGATCAAGATTGTTTTTATTGAATGACGATTCAACACATGCTGAACTTGTTGCAATGGCTCAAGAAGATTATAACCTGGACATGAGAACAGTGACTGTTGAGATTAGCTACTCATTACCAGCAGAAATGATGATGGCTCCAGGCAGTCCTCCAATTCATGTTACAAGTGATAGACAAGTTCAAAACTTGCTCGAGATACTCAAAACACATAGAGTATGTCTTTGTGTATCAAGCTGCAGCAAGGTGGAAACGGTTTCAGAGAAAAGGGAAGAAGCTGGTGAATGGTTTGAAGATGTTGGTGATAATGATGAAGCTGGTGAATGGGTTTGAAGATGTTGGTGATAATGATGAAGCTGGTGAATGAGAAGAAGATGTTGGTGATAATGAGTTTGTTGCAGATGAAAATCAAAATGGGGAGGAGGAAAATGGGGAGGAGGATGCTGATAACTCTATTGTTGGTGAAACGGATCAGAATGGTGGGGATTACAGTCTTTATGGAAAGGTTCAAGATGAGGACGAGGAAGATGATGATAATATTTGTTTTGAAGAAATCGAAAAGACATATGGTAAGACAAATGCTATTGAAGGAGGAAAATCGGATGGTACCAGTATCTATGTCAACCAGAGTTTTGTTAGCAAGGATGCACTGCTTTCAGA